>JAQLOM010000035.1:5614972-5625858 GCA_030068315.1 Chrysichthys thysi
ATAAATGTTTCTGTTTTATATATATATATATATATATATATATATATATATATATATATATATATATATATATATTACAGTACAGGGACTATAGATTTCCCACTAATCGAGCAAATAAATGCAAAATTATTAAAAGTTTATGAAACGATTCTAGTGATGAGTGAGTGATCCCTTAACATGAGAAGGTGCCGGTTACATATTCAGTGTCAAAAATGTCCATTAAATCTGGGTTTGTTTGGGAATTTTTTTTCCTTGAGCATGTTTCAAAGTAAATATTATCTCCACCTCGGATGCTGTGTGTGGTCTGCAGGGGTTCAGCATCCACCCCAGCTATTCCACCCCAGTCTAAACCACAGCTAAAGCATTTTCTCCTAAATGGACACGTTCCCCCTATGCACGCGCTTCACTACCCTCCACTTCTATCTCTCTCTCTATCTCTCTTTTTTTTTTATTTGAGCGATTTAATTAGGCATAAATTCTGACGCCGCTTTGCTATTTGGGAGCCATTTGTTTCTGACCTTGCTGGATAATCCCAGAGAGCGCCTGGATCCGCTCCGTCACCTGCGCGCGCGCGCCGCAAACACTTCCCTTATTATTCTAAACGCTTTAGTCGGCTTTAATCCGTGCGCGCGTGCTCAAACGCACATTTCATTAGCAAACTCGCGGAAATGACACCCGGATTTATCGAGCTTCAGAAGATCGCCGAGAGCACGCGTGTGAGCTCATTTTGGAGAATATGATCATATGCCTTTTTATGCTTGTGGGCTGTTGGGTGTGGGATTTTCTTCAGTGCGCACTGAGTGGAAGAAAGACAAGCAAATCCTTATTGGACTTGGGGGAATACATAGTAAAATAAAATATAAAATAATGTAAATGGATTACTCTTAAAATTGTAATTAATCCACGTGGTGATAATGAGCACATCATAAGATGAAGAATGGGAATAATAAAGGTGTGGGAGCATGCATAAGGCTACATTTGATTATTTTTAAATAAAATGTGAAAGAATCCAATAATGAAACAAGGAAATGGAAATAAAAATATAAAATAAACAGCTCTGGCCAATGTACAGCGGGGTTTTCTCTTAGAGTGTCACAGAAGGCAAACGTGCCTGGGCTTCATCTGCTAAGTAGCTCGTATTGATGGACAGAAGATCACACGGGTCACCGTCTGCTTGCCAGCACAATCCCTGTCTAATAGAGGGGAGGACATGGGCCGCGTTTCTCTTCAACACCATTATAAACGGCTTGATTTAATTAATCCCGCTTTCATTGAGCACTTGCACACAAAAAAAGGAAAAAAAGGCGCTCCGGTGACGTCGCCTGAGCGCGCGCGCTCCTTAGAGAGCAGAGAGGCGTCGAGGATGCGTGTTTGTCACGTGAAATATTAAATATCGTCGCGCAAAAACATTAGGCTATAACCTAGAGTGAATATGGGGGGGTCGTAGAATTTATTTCAAAATAAATAAAAATTAATAAATAAATACATAAATACATAAAGAAAGAAAGAAAGAAAGAAAGAAAGAAAGAAAGAAAGAAAGAAAGAAAGAAAGAAAGAAAGAAAGAAAGATATTCCACATTAACCTCCAGCGAAATAACTGCAAAGTTAGTTAGATATAAATGCAAAATCGAAAAATGTATCCTAATTCATAAAAAAAAATCTGTTCATTTGGATAAGCACGCATTATTATTATTATTATTATTATTATTATTATTATTATTATTATTACAACTGCTATTATTATTATTGTTATTATTATTGTTGTTGTTGTTGTTGTTTTTATAACTCCATGATCTTTCATTATATTATCAATAGAAATATTCTCTTTAAAGGCTTTCTTTTCTTTAAGTAAAAATAAATAAATAATAATAATCAACATCTTAAACAATATCCAAAGCACCTCATGGCCGCGCTGGCACATTTCCATTCCTCTGAAGCTGAGCTCTCATTTCCCAGTATAAAGTCATAAAGTAATTGGTCCTAATGTCCATTAAAGATCTTTTCATTACAGCAGGTGGAGCCTCCTGAAGCAAATCGATAAGGGCTTAGTTATAACTGCATGCTGCAAAACAAATGACAAATTTTGATCATTTTATTCTGCCTGTGCGTATCACGGACTGCTTCTCCGGTGGTGCTCAGGATTAGATCACATAAAAATTAAACATACACACAATAGATTTACACACTAATAGAAAATAATATTAACAAAAAAATGCATGCACTTAACACTTTCCATAAGCCTCGTATCATGAATAGTTAGTGTTACCTTCCACACGCCACCCCACCTAGCCCAATGACCCTGAGCAGCATTTTCCCCCAGAGCTCCATATCCTCCATGCACATCCTTTTCCTCGGGAACATCCCCGCATGCATGCGTCGCTCACCTTGGGGTGCGTGAATGGTCCGCGTTTTGCATTTTCGTGCTCGCTCATTTCCTACTTTTTTCATATGCTAAAATGAGCAATGATTAGGTCGTTAGCACCTCCACAGAAACCCGTTAAGAAAGCTTTATTTGCAGGTTCCCCTATTGTCGCAGCGCTATTATTTCCCCCAACACGTGTAACAAAACCGATGCAGCAGCCACGCACGCATTCCGCGCGCGCACTAGGAGACAATCACAACAACTAAAGATTTTCTCCTCTCACGCTCCGGGTTTGCTCGATAACAAGAGCCATGTAAAGATACTTTGCAAGTCGGTTTCGAATGGGCTTGTTTAATTCAGGAGAATTTCTAGTAAGAGTTGGAGTTTACTGCATCCTAATGTTCCTAGATGTTTTCTTTCAGGAGCTTTTCACCCCAGGGCATGCTGGGGAAATGTCCATTTGTACAAGCGAGCTCGGGATGTAGGCTGACACAGGCCAGTGCATAGCAGAGCAGAGGATTTCAGCCTTGCATATCAGGTATAAAATGGTCTACAGGACGCGCGCGCGGGCGGGCGGGCGGACGGACGGAGGTGTGAGTGTGTTGTCCCATTTGTTGACAAGCGCGTGAAACAAACTTCAGCTTCGCGACTGTTCAACAGAGGGAGACCGTGCGCTGACGTCACGGGGTCACGTGACGGGGCTGATAGTATATCTTTAAGTGGAAAAACTATCCTAATCTGTCAGACAGTCGTTTAAAAACCCTGCTTGGGCAGCATGCGTCATCACCTCTCTTTAGTCCAAAGTCACTCGTAAGCAAGTTGGGGGGAGATACGCACGAGCGGGGAGGTCTGCGCGCTCGGGCTTGGTGAAACTTCCGAAGAGCGCGCGCCTGGAGAAAATATTATCTGAAGTTTTGAGTTGTCGCTGCCAAGGTGCTGTGCCTGAGCCGCACATTTAGCCAAGTGCTTGTCATCCGAGCTGTCCGCCGGAGCAGAGTGCGCTCTTACCTGGGGAATCTGCCTCTCAGCCAAGCGCGCAGCAATGACCCTGTCTGGGAGCGGCAGCGCCAGCGACATGTCCGGCCAAACGGTGCTCACTGCAGAGGACGTGGACATAGACGTGGTGGGTGAAGGCGACGAGGGACTGGAGCGGGACAGCGAGTGCGGAAGCCCCGGCATGTTGCCCGAGCCCGGCGACGATGGAGACGACCTGGATGTGCACGAGCGCACCACCGGCAGCCCGTGTGAGAGCGGAGGCGAGGGCGAGCACAGGACAGGGGAGGAGGGCCAGGAGAGTGCCTCTGCCCCGGCCCCCAACAAACCCAAGAGCAGCCTGGTGAAGCCGCCGTATTCCTACATAGCTCTGATCACAATGGCCATCCTGCAGAGCCCGCAGAAGAAGCTCACCCTCAGCGGCATCTGCGAGTTCATCAGCAACCGCTTCCCGTACTACCGGGAGAAGTTCCCCGCGTGGCAGAACTCCATCCGCCACAACCTGTCGCTCAACGACTGCTTCGTCAAGATCCCCCGCGAGCCGGGCAACCCGGGCAAGGGCAACTATTGGACCCTGGACCCGCAGTCTGAAGACATGTTCGACAACGGGAGCTTCCTGAGGAGACGGAAGCGCTTCAAGAGGCAGCCGGACATCCTCCGGGACCAGACCGCTCTCGTCATGCAGAGCTTCGGCGCCTACGGCCTGGGGAGTCCTTACGGGCGCCACTACGGCCTCCACCCGGCCGCCGCGTATTCTCACCCAGCCGCTCTCCAGTACCCGTATATCCCTCCCGTGGGTCCCGTGCTGCCCCCGGCCGTGCCGCTCCTGCCGTCGGCGGAGGTGAACCGGAAGGCGTTCACCTCGCAGCTCAGCCCGAGCCTCCAGTTGCAGCTCAACGGCCTGAGCGCCGCAGCCGCAGCCGCCGCAGCCGCCGCCAGCACGGCGTCCATGATCAAGTCGGAGCCCTCGAGTCGGCCCTCGTTCAGCATAGAGAACATCATCGGAGTGTCCAGCAGCGGCGGCGGCACCGGCAGCGCACAGACGTTGTTGCGGCCGCCGGTCACGGTGCAGTCGGCGCTGCTGAGCGCGCACTCTCTGTCGTCGTTAACGCGGAGCTCCGCCATCCTCAGCGTGCCGCCCACTAACCTCATCTCCGGACAGTTCTTACCGGCGGCCTCCACGGCAGCGGTATCCAAATGGCCTTCTCAGTGATACACTCCTTTTCTAATACTGAAGGGAAGGAAGGGATGGGAGAGACTGTACAGCACGAACTGGGCAGCACTGGACGAGTCGTCCACCTCAATGTAGCCATGTAAAGAAAAACAATTTACAAAAGAAAAAATATACAAAACGGAGGAATGCTTTCAGCACAGGTAATATTTGTAAATATTTGTATGAAGAAATGTACTTGTTCGACTTGCAGACCCCCCCCCCCCCTTTCTTTGCTGTTGGAACTTTGACATTTTGTAGATGAAAGTGTTTTATTTTTATTCCCATCCTATACAGTATGTGTTTTTCTCATTTGGAATCACAGGAAACGTGATTTCGTTTATTAGGGTAACTCATGTTTCTTTTGGATTCCTTTTTCTTATGAAACACAAAATGTTCTTGTTCGAAGGCTGGACAAGTAGTCTGTTTATACAAGAAATTAAATATATGTATTCTATGTAGCTATATTGTGTTGTAAATTGGATACATTTGTTAATAAATATTCAAATAAAAACGACATCTATATTCTTAATTGCTTAATTGTTTAAACATCAATTAGATTAGCAGTGAAAATGAGCTCAATTTTCCACCTCATCAAACATTTCAGGTAGTCCTCAATTCACTGGATTTCAGATTGATTTAATATTATTGGGGTTTTTTTTTTTTCTTGTTTTTTTTTAAGTATGACAGAACACATCCTAAAAGGAATTATAAATTTACTACACTTGGCTTCCTTAGTGTTGACTCAAAATGTGTTTTATTGCTGGGCGGAAAAGACGACTATAGACGACCTGTAATTATGATTGTATATATAATAATAATATAATATAATGTATCTTTAGTTATTCTTTACACTAGGCCAAATTAAATTTTACGTAAGAAAATATTTTTTTATTTATTGAATTAATAATAATATAAACATAGAAGATTACTAAGTAATTATGGCATTGCAAATTATAGTAGATAAAATTAATCTTCTGCAAGAGATTATTATTATTATTATTATTATTATTATTATTATTTTGCTTTCTTTTCTATAAGTACGCCTAAAAGCCATTTTATTTTGATTTCCTGTATTTATATTGTATTTATTTAGTGTATTTTATTACTATTTCGCTTTATTTTTATTTTTTTTTTTGCTTGTAGGCTTAACCCTACAATCACCAGCCGTTACCCGTAATATTTACCAGACAGTAATAATTATTGTAGAGATGGTTAGTTATCACCGAGGCCTGCGTGTTTCCTGCTCATGTGCTGCACATTACAGGCTCGCTGTGGGGGCACCATGCTGTTTCACTACTACAGTATACTCCGGTGCTTGAATGCGATCTAATGCTTTAATGTGTCCTCCTCTGTAACGGAAGGGAATCGTGCAATAAACTGTGGGAGCAGTTGATCCCAGGCACTTCAGGGATGGGAAATGTGTGAGTTGCTTTTCTAAAAGCGGCTCTCGGCTGCACAGTTGTGTCTCTGGCTAATCAGCGCTACCCAAACAGCAAATGGCGCACGGTGTACAGGGGTTAAGGGGCTATATTTAACTGATACCCATGGGAAAAGAGAAAGGACTTGCGTCTTAAATTCACTTTCAAGCAAAAGTAGCTGCCGAGAGTGACACCGGATAACCCCGAGCCCATTCCTCCACTGCCTCCTTATTCTGTAAAACGAGCCAAACATGTTGGATGCGCATTTCTGCCATGCCTGGCCTTCAGTCTCAGTGATTTAGAAGAAGAAGAATAAAAGGTGATGCTTGATATTTCGATTCTTCAGTACAAGAAACAAAGGCAGCACTGGGATAAAGCTTTGCCGGAAACACTTTTAGAAATAAATGGACAGATAACGCAGAAGGGAAAAGTCGGGGCTCAACCTAGAATAACTACTATAAATTAAATTCATCTTTTATTCACCCGAAATCCGTTTTTTTCTATTCACAGGGATGTACTTTTGCCCCAGAATTTTTATTTATTTACTTATTTATTTATTTATTTATTTATTTATTTTAATAACTTAGGCTAATTTTGATTTCTTAAAAATAAAATGAAGTAATATAAGAGCCTAGCAAACTAAGCAAAACTAAAACCAAACCAAAATGAGGAGTGCGCCATAAATAAAGAAAAACCCGTCCGAACACATCTAAATATATATCCAAATCAAAACAAAAGCCATAATCCATGCATGTGTCTGGTGGAATATTTTCGCTTCACGTTCCGAGACACTGAGTTTGGGACCAGACTTCTTCACTACATCTCATGCAGTCTTTATAGCCTCGAAATCCGCCTGGATCCAAACACACGGCGCGTGAGCATGAACAATTCAGCACTGCAGGTGTTCATTCCAAAAATGCACGATTTTACAGTGCACTGTTAGGGAACAGACCTAAGAAGAAACAAACATATCATCTGTTTATTACCATTAAGGATCCCACATGGGTACAGGTCCATTGACAAGCTCTCAGATATCAGAAATCATACTGGGTGGGAGTATTAAAGCCTCACCGTATACCACTAGGTGGAGTTTATACACACACACACACACATACACACACACATACACACACACACACATACACACACACTCGCGCGCGCGCGCGCTATCCTGATGCTGGAAAGCAATTCACACATGAGTAATATTTTCAACATCAGTGATTCGTCGTTGTGCTAAGTGCTTTCCTGAAACCATCTAATATCTGGCTACACCGGAAACCTCCTACATCTGCTACTAAATAGGATAATATTAACATCAACAGCTTCCTATTAGCAACCTCCACCTGCGCATGCAGTGCACACGGTTTACTTCAGCACCCTCGACACTGCTGAAAATAATCCTGTCGATATTTTAGGACTCGTGAGACCCGGAGATACACAAGAATATCACATGTTTTCAAATCTTTACAATATGTTGGCTATGCTATAACCAGAGTCTGTATTTATTTAGTTGAATTTGTAGGTGGATGCTTTACTGAAAAGCTTTCAAAGAATAAGAACCAAGTGAAGCCAATGTTCCTGGATCCAAGCAGTCTCCAGTGCGCAAAGGCGCAGATGCAGTAGGATGATCATTTTATGTTATTCAGTAGGATTTAATCACCTAAAGCTAACCTTCGTTGGGAGATTTTTTTTTTAAATCTTTCTTTTGGATGAATAAAAAATGCATGTAAAATATTTTAAGCTTTTCGGCATCTATTAAAAACCAAAAACTAAACAGATACAAATGAAGCAATTCAAATACACGTGAGGCTATGAATGGAATTACTTAAATGATTGCAGCACCTTGATTTTTTTCTTATATTTATTTATTTAAATAGAATATTATGTTTAATTGATTTATTTATAATATTTAAGATTAAAGTATATGATAGATGTGACAGTATATCACAGGTGTAAAACTAGAGTGTCGTGGAGTTTCCAATTAAACTCGTGCGTAAAATGTTGGGTTTTTTTCCTCTCCCTTCTTTTTTTTCCTGAAACGCTCGCACGTGTCATTGTTGCTTGTTAATCTCTTGGGTCCATTCTGATCAGGAAACTCCTCTTTCTTCAACAAACATAAACAAAAACATACGCAAACCTGTAAAGCGATAGGTGCACCAAATTTTTCTGTTCATATTAAGTATCAAACGAAGGACAGAAACTCTTTGGGAAGGTGAGGATGTGAAATTTCCACACAGGCTGCCAAACAGGCAAGTGGTGTGTGGTCACTCACTGGGCACAGTCCAAGGAACATGTAAGTTGCCTAGATGAGCAAAATAGGATACATTTCAGATGAAATATATAGTCAAATATGTCTAAAGGCTATATTTTGGAAGGTGAGGAAGTGAATGTAATAGTTGTGTGTGTCTCTTGAAAGTGTGTGTGAAACTGGGTGGTCACTTTCCTCACACTTAATACCCTACTGAGCCTCAAGGCAAGTGCTATTCTGGTCAATCAGTGGTCACTTTCAGGGGAACATGACCTTTACTGCCTCACCTGCTCTTGTGTGTAGGCATTCCCACAACCTCAGGCTCAGCACTGCTCAGACCTCCCATTATGCCCAGTTAGTGTAAAGAATGTCCTCAACACATTTTAGGGCACCCTGTAAATCCAATTTTTTTTCTCACATGTTCTTCCAAATTGCCATAGCAGATATTTTTCAAGGCAATGGTACACAACCATGCCACCGCTCTAAAAAAAAAAAAAAAACAAAAAAAAAAACCTTAATTAATGAACATGATTGCTAGAAGTTGTATTTCTCTTGTAATTCAATGAATCATATTGGATGCAATTTTGTTTTTGATTCCTATCTGCTCATATATTATCTGCAATATTTTGGTGATTGGGATTGGATCAGGTCAGAAAAAACAACACTTTGCTTCTATGAGGACAGAACAGAATGGGGCTATGGACAAAGATACCGGGTCTCATTACAGGGACCATGGTAAGCCAGGACAACAGCAATCTCCTGGAGCAGATCATCAACAGTAAATGTGGATACAGCTGTTCCTGAATATTAAACAGGCACAGAGGTGAAGCAATAAATGACAAAGTAAAGCTGGCACACAGGCGCATTAATAACTAATGCAGGAGAAGGTAACTAATAGGCTGCTCATTGTAATGAAAATGTCATTGCAAATCAGCAGTCGTCCAAGGTTATTATTTATAAATGTTTCATGCAGCTCACCACAAAGACGTAATGTCTCATCCTGTGTTTGCCCAGAAAAAAAACAAGGCACTGTCACTGAAGCCTCCACCCTGAGAGAGCCAATTTTTTTTTTTAAATAAATAGATACCCCAACAAAGAAATAAAAAAAAAAAAGAATTAAAAGGAACATAATATGCTTTGATAAAACACCTTAACAATGTCTTTGAAAAAAGGTCAGTGATATATTCCTAATGAGAGATACAAGACAAAATGTCAGGCTACAATAATGCATTTGTCATGTTTCTTTGTACCACAGTAGGGTTGAAAATTCTGGCTGGCCAGATGTTGATTAATTTTCTATAACAAATTTTAATTAACGTGCCCATTCTAAAGTTATTGTTTCCACAGTAATAACATAGATATGGAATTTTAAGAAGTTTGCAACTGCTGATATAACATCATCATCATCATCATCATCATCATCAACAACAACAACACTAATAATAATAATAATAATACTTATTATTATTATTATTATCATTATTATTATTATTACATTAATATAGCACCTTTCCAAACTACAGTATATTACAGCACAGTCACATGTGGCCTTGAGGAGAACTTAAACCATAAGTGAATACTTTCATACAGTACTTGATCTGTATGCACCTAGAACTTTTTTCCCGCTGCCCCTGTAGTGGAACCAGATCTAAGTTAAGTAGGCTACTATTACTTAGCTATAGAAAAAAACAACCCATAAATGTGAAAAGTGCCATACAGCTTGGATTGTTCTTCAAGAAGACGAGCCTGTACACTCTGCAACCTCCTGTAAAGGTGTAGTGTTGCAGAGCTAAATGCAAAATCACTGGATTGCAGTTTATCCTGGTCTTCATGAAAGAGCTCTTCAATCATTTTGGTGATGTACATGATCATCACCATGTAAGCATATCATCATACCATTATCATTTCCATATCAGAAAATTTTGTATAGCGTCTTACAGTGCTACAGTGCTGGTGCTACACCACTGGACCTTTGGACCATATAACACATGCATGTACTATAGATGTGGGTTGGTTATAATGGCACAATCTGGTGTCACCCAAATGAGGATGGGTTCCCTTTTGAGTCTGGTTCCTCTCAAGGTTTCTTCCGCTTGTAGTCTCAGGGAGTTTTTCCTTCCCACCTTGCTTTTTCCAGGATTGCTTATTATGGACATATTTGGATGTAAATTAAATATACTTATAGATATGTTTATAGGTGAGCAAGCTTTAAATTGGACTCTGTATACTGTGAAGATGCTTTCTGACAATGCCCATTGTTAAAAGTGCTATATAAATAACATTGAATTAAATTGAATTAAAGGATGTACGTATGATTTACAAATGTTTGTTTAAAAATTGTAAAAACAAACAGACAAACAACCTAAAAACTACACAGTTCTTACATATTACTTGTGTTTGTGTTTGGTTGTTTGTTTGTTTGTTTGTTTGTTTTTGCGTTACAGATTTCTTTCAAAAACTCATAAATTCAACATCAATTTAAAAAAATATATATTTGCATAAAAGCTGTATTACTGTATACACAGCTCTCCACACTGCTCTCACATCTCTACATAGTGATGCCATAATTCAGTTTAGAGTTTAAAAAATGGGCATAGATAACCACTGTTGAAGTGTGTATACAGTACATCTTTTCAGGCACCTATATATATA
>JAQLOM010000035.1:5676016-5689260 GCA_030068315.1 Chrysichthys thysi
ACCTTGATATGCCACACCTGTGAGGTGGGATGGATTATCTCAGCAAAGGAGAAGTGCTCACTAACACAGATTTAGACCGATTTGTGAACAATATTTGAGAGTAATGGGTCTTTTTGTGTATATAGAAAATGGTTCAGATCTTTGAGTTCAGCTCATGCAAAATGGGAGCAGAACCGAAAGTGTTGCATTTATATTTTTATTCAGTATAGATATAGATAACTATATCCCTACTCATTAAAACTGGAAAATAAGTTGGGCTCATCTCTTGTGACTTTTGTACATTTATCCCTAATAACCCATTATATATAAACCCTTAGAAACACCTAGAGCCTTTAAGATTATCCATCGTTGTTGTTATTTTTAAATATATGTTCAACAACATGGTGAATTGTTGATGGTGGGAGAAAGGATCACTGAGATATTAACATGGTCCAGATAAAAAAAAAAAAAAAAAATCACGTTAACATGGAGCTGATTAACTCGGATTTTTTTTTTTTTTTTTTTTTTTTTTTTTTTACATCTAGCTAGCTAGTGCTAGTTTTGAGCTGTTTAAGTCACTTCATTTGCTTTGTTTAAGGGAAATAGCTGAAGTAGCCAGAAAATTTACTGAACCTGAAAATAGTCTGCATGAGCCGTGGCAAAATAGTAATAATAATAATAATAATAATAATAATATTAATAATAATAATAATAAAAAGCATTGTGACCACATGCAATTGAAATGTTATATTCTAGGTCTTCTCTTTATCTCGGATGGGGATACTTAAGAAATCTACAGCAAAAACATTTAACAGATAGGGAAAATGTGTTCTAATGCCAATTTCCACCCAAAAAAATAGAAATGGTGAGAGTTTGTCTCATTTTTGTGTACTGAGGCCAAAGGGAATGTATAAAGAAATTCATCTGATAACCAACCCAGCTTGTGTGTAGAATGGAAACAGAAAGCTGTTTAACACTGTTGCTCATTAAAAAAGGATTATTGGGCCACTTGGTGATTTCCTCCTGACTCTCTTGCAGATATGATTATGAGGAGGTCGACTCGGATGCTGCTAATAAGATGATTACCGACCTGCAGCAGACCATGTTTGATAAAGCCTTTATTGGGCAGAAGTTCTCCTCAGGGGATAAAACATATGAGGTGGAGAAAGCTGATAACTTTGAATATACAGACCCAGTGGACAGCAGTGTCTCAAAGGGGCAGGTAAGTTGGAAAGACTATTCTGATCACACTATCAGAAATGTAGTTTGTTTCATAACATTTGTATTATATCATGTAATATTTCACTATGGGTGGTGAGGTGGTGCAGCATGTAGCATTGCAATGTTCCAGATCCAGGGCCTCAGTTTACTCAGAGTTCAGGTTACTGACTGTGAGGAGTTTCACATGGTTTTCCCTAGAGCCTCTGGGTGGGAATTCATCATGAATGAGACGCCAGGTTCATGTAGGGCAATTTAGACCAGCCAACCCACCTACTGGGATATTTTTGGGAAGTGGGAAGAAAACCCAAAACCCAGAGGAACCCACACAGACATGGGGAGAACACATGAAGGTCCACACAAAGATCAGGATAATATCAGGAACATGGTGAAATAGCAGTGCTACCTGCTCTGCCACCATGCTTCCCTGTCTTACCTACTAATATCTTTAAATGTTTCACATTATGCATTCTGCACAGTTTGCTAAAAATAATCGATACACAAGCTTGATTTACCAGTCAGCCCTTATTTCCCCATTTGCTTGACTAGCATGAGAGAACCATGACTACCCTTTTATAATGGACAAAAAGAGCGAAATGAATCAGAATTTTTATATTTCCCAAAACCATTATGACTTTTGTTTCCTGCCTTCCAGGGACTAAGGATCATCTTTACCGATGGTTCACGAATCATCTTCCGTCTCAGTGGGACAGGCAGCGCTGGTGCAACCATTAGACTTTACATAGACAGCTATGAGAAGGATCCTCAGAAGATTTATCTGGACCCACAGGTAGACATTGGAGTGGTGCTTTACTTTTAAACGCCAAAGACTGTCCTAGAGATGACGTTAACAGAACATGCTTCTTGTACATTTTATTGGGTGTGATAGTAAGTGTTGTGACTTTAATAGCCGTTTTTAACGAGCGGCCATATTTTTGCCACGTCACAATGTTGGGACATGTATAGGATTTCTATTAATGCATACAAGGTCAAGCTACTTACTGCAAAAATAACATTTTTGCCAAATCTCAGCCTTTTAAAATTGCTTTATGATCATATCTGTAAATTTGGGAAGCATTCCTTGGGAATCCCATCATTCTCTTACCAGCAAGGACTAGCTGATTGTACACATTTGAAACATGGGTGAGTCTGTCCTTTACGTGACTGCTCACAAACAGCTGCATGATGATGATGATGATGATGATGATGACGACTGTGGCAGAATCCTAATAGCACACACAGGAGGTGAGGCACTGCTCTCTGAGATCTTCCTTTGAGTAGAATTATATCTGATCAGGCTGATCAAAGGACAATTAACCTGTCTTAAAGAATCAGCGTCAAAATAATCAGTGTAAATGGAGACTGCAAAACCATGATCCATGCTTTTTTCCCCTTTATTTGTTCCTGCAGCTGCCTTCGTTTCTCATTTAATACCAGAGGTTTTTTTTGTTTTTGTTTTTGTTTTTTTTTGCTCTAAAAGTGAATATAGAAGACAATTAAACAAGTGATGCAAAGGAGCACGGATGTAATCTATATATATATAAAATTCTTTTCACGTTTGAAGCGGAAATGACGTATGATCACAGAACACATTATACGTGCGTATGAGCGGAAACGGCGTCTCTAGCGCTTACATTTTAACTAATCACTTCGTTTGTGGATGCCATTTTTATATCGTCTTTACGAATTGTTATTATTTGTGTGAGAATTATTTTACTGATATTGAAAAGAAGTAAACACCTATTTGGTAAGTAATTATTTAAGAAAACTTTGATCTAAATATATAAAATTCTTTTCGTGTTTGAAACAGAAATTAAGTATGACCACTACAGTGGCGCTTGAAAGTTTGTGAACCCTTTAGAATTGTCTAGATTTCTGCCTCAAATATGACCTGAAACATCATCACATTTTCACACAAGTCTTCAAAATAGATAAAGAGAACCCAGTTAAATAAATGAGACAAAAGCAATTCACTTGGTCATTTATTAATTGGAATTAATAAATTATTAATTGGAATCATGAAAATGATTCAATATTGTTAATGAACAAACATATTTTATAGATACAGCACTTTATTTTTTTTCACCTTGCAATCAGTGAGCGAAGCCACTGGGTAATCAGCTAGTAAATGCATAAAATCACTTCATACTGAGACGATTAGGACCTGGTTTTGATTTATAAAGCTTGTTCAGCACATTTTAAATGATGTGTTACTTACTTAAGGCATGTTATTTGTCTTCGTTAGGTCATGCTCGCACCATTGGTGGACATTGCCCTGAAGATCTCAAAGCTCCAAGAGAAGACTGGCCGTACCGGCCCTACCGTGATCACATAATCACTTTATATGCCCAGTTCACCTTCTGGGTATAGCTCACATCTCAGTTCATACCAGCCCGAAATACCTTGCCCCATGTCCAGTACCAGTATGCTCCAGCCAATAACACTGTTACCTTTCCTTGTGTGTCCTAAACGTTTCACATTTCCACAAGTGTTGTACAAATGCAATAAAAAGTCTTTATTAACTGTGATTACATGGGGGGAAACATGTTAATACACAGTATTATGCACTTGGAGTAGTGTGTACATGTCTAACAGTAGTTGAAAGTCCCAATTAAACCCACCCGCTATCCATTTTGCCTCTTTTTCTTTTTTTTCTCTTTTACAGTAATTGCTTGTACCTTAAATAATTGTACGTACAGTTGAGTAAAAGTCTGATTTCCTGACTGGGGTGCTATTTAGCCCTTGTAACTCATAAAAAAAAAAGGTTTAATGCTGAGTCAAATTTGCTTGCAATCATTCAGAAAGAGAATGAAACAGGCAACGATATCTCATTCTTTACAAAGGTTCTTTGCTGACAGTCTGCATTTTGTTCTTTAAATAAGTAACAAGGTTGACTTTTTTGTACTTAGAATTAGCAAATATGCATGTAGATAATTAGCAATTATGCTAATAGCATTAAAGGTCCACTATGTAAGATTCAACCAACTGAATGCCTCTCCCTTATCCCTCTCATTCCAAGCGTGTATTAGAACGTACAGTGGCCGTCAACTGCCTGTAGAGTGCTTCCAATACCTTACATTCACACTCCCTTGCTTTTTCACGTATTAAATGATAAGCATGATCCTCCATTTCCCAAAAATTTGGGTTCTCAAACTTGTTAGCCAGCACAATCCAACATGGATTCCTCTTATTTCTTCTTCCTTGCGGTCCTTTTTTCTTCTTCTTTGTCGACCTTTCGGAGAATCCTTCCGAATTCACGCTGCCACTTGTAAAAACATGAAACCCAAACTGTGCTCTCTAGAGGTTTGTCCGTTCTGGTCTACTGTAGCGGCTTAACGTGGCAGCTGTGTAGTGGTGGACCCGCAGCCTAAGTTCTAAGTTTACAAAAACACATAGTTGCAGGCAATTATACACTAATGAAAACATTTATGAATTCTGTAGTTATATTATGAAATATATAGTACATTTCCGTTAATAGACACCCTCAAAATCCTACATAGTGCACCATTGACTGTATTCTTTTTTTTTTTTTTTTTCATAATTTATTTTGTCTGGAATTTGGGTAAAATGGTTGTACTTTCAATTTGACCTTAGCAGTCAGTAATCGCTATCACAGACCAGAAGGAGATAAGATAAAAACTTGATTTTCTTCTTCCCATGAAGTTTAAGAAATTTAGATGTGTGCCAGTAAAGCTAAATATCAGATAATATTCACCCAACAGATAAAGGCAACTTGCTGAAGGATAGTGTTGGTCTTCTTAAATTTGTGTTTCCAGTTTCTTTTTTATACAATGGTCCGGCAAAAATAAATATATACTAACTTCATTAACATTTTAAAACATCTTTAAGAAAAAACAGTTTGAATTTTTTTTTTTTTTTTTCATATTTGAGACACAACAGAACATTTTTTATATTTATATGATGTCAAAAGAATCCTGACTGGAAATCGAAGTGACTGTTATACTAATCACCTCTCACATCACACAAGGATGTGGTTATAGTGGTGGAATGAGATGCAGACAGGAAACATGCATAATAAAGCACATTCTACTTTCCACACCGCAAATCACTTGGGGAAACTTTCAAAATTGGCCAAACATTAAACACTGATTTAACCATAATATTCTTACCAGACAAACTTTGATTCTTCTTCTGAAGACACTGTCAGGCAAAGACATTGATGAGAGGCTTAAAAGAGTCTTGTTCCATCTTGAACCGAGGCTGAGGGTCACTATGGACACTTCCTTTAATGGCTGGAGATCGGTGCATGCACAGGGGAACACATCAACCATCTGGACCTGAGACGGGTCCGTGTAGACCTCAAGTTTTTTTTAGCCATTGGCATTTGTTGATTCCTTCAGACAAAAAAAAAACCATTGTGACAGTCAGATTGATCAGTCATCAAAACAAGGTTGGATGTCTCACTCCACTACGCGCAGAAGTTCTTCAGATGACCATCGATAGTTAGCTTCACTGAGAGCATCTAATGAACCCAGGCTGTACAATTTGTGCTACAGATGTGCTGTCCAGGAAGGTGGACCTCGTTAGCAGTGCCAACTCAGTATTTTCATAAATGTGTTTCTCCTTGTGAAGCCAGAAATCCAACTAGGACAGGATGCACTGGCACATGATTAGCCTTTCCATTTACTCTAAGTATTTCTTCCTCTACTACCGTTAAGTCCATAGTTTGCACAGAATCCAGTAACTAGACCTCAGAGTCCTGCTTGCAGCCCAGGGATGGCTACCACTCCAAGAAGTCTGCACTGCTGCTACATGTGTGTTACCACTTTATCTAGGTTCTACAAGCTTAACGTGACCCCTTCCAATGGCGTAAATACACTGGTCATGTCCAAAGACCTTACCCCTTAATGCCGAAGGTTACATTCGTTGTGACATTGTAACATGCATATCCAGGTTATTCCCACAAGTAGTGAATGCTACTTATGTATATATAAATGCTGCCAGAACATTCCGAGCCAGCACACTGAGAACTTGGCAAGAAAGCTCCAGGGAAAGATGACGGTCTGACGGGGTATTTAATTAAAAGAAAAACCTTCCTTTGGAAAGACCTTGGTTTTCTATGATTCTCACTGTCCCAAACAGACAGAGAGCTTTGGCATCCCTTTCTGACAGTCATCTGGGGTTACTTACTAAGTTCCATACTAAACTAATTTTATGCTAGTCAGTTGTATTTTCATCGAAGTTGAAAGACTAGCCAATAATAACTCATTTCATATACATAATGCCCTGGAAATGCCATGGTTAATTTCAAATCTCTGATAACACCAGCTCAGGTAAACATACTATTCTCTGTTAAATACGACGTAGTGATCTTACTGTTAACTGTAAAAATGTGTGTAATATTCGCCACGCATTTACGCTACACCCAGAGAACGCACATGTTGAAGCTTTTATCTTTAGCTTTTATCATCTGCTGTATTTATATTGCCACTTATTTATTCCATGTTCACACAATTTGCTCATCTTCATAAATACCTTCCACTTGGTATCTGGAAACGATTGTCTATTGGAGCACCTATAAAAGCCCTTGTTTTCCAATTCCTCCTCATGTTTTTGGTAAAAGAAATTAAAGAGGAGGACATTTCCTTCTTCCCAGGGTTCTCATTCTCTCTATATTACAAAGAATGTGACATGGAAACTGTTTACAGGCTTTATTTTGATTGGTTGCCACTATGTCAGGTATTGGCAATACTATCACTTAATTCTTAATTCAGGAATTCTTTTCCTTTTTTTAGATTAGATTAGATTCAACTTCATTACACATGTATAAATACAGGTAACGAAATGTGGTTTAGCATCTAATCAGAAGTGCAAGAGCAAAAAGTGCATAAGGTATAGTATACAGTATGTACAGGTAAGAGAAGTTATGTACAGTATAATAGCAATGAAAAGAAGTGGGATTAAGTTAACATAGATATACAAAAGATATAGATGTAGATGTGGTACAGATGTACTTGTACAGAATATACAGTGCAGTATGAACAAAATGCACAATATACAGTTGTGATGTGTACAAATGTACAGATGGGCTATACTAATGTATCATGAGCTATATATTACTGTACTTTGCACAGTATGCGACTTTATAATGGCTTGGACTGGTAAATAAAAACCAGGGTGCTTCCTTATTTTTCACTTTTCCACTGTTATGTTATGTTATTCCATCCATCCACAGTACTGCTTATCCGTTAAGGATCACAGGGAAGCTAAAGTCAATCATAGCTGACTTTGGCTGAGAGGTGAGGTACACCCTAGGCAGGTCTCTGATCACGGGGCTAAGACAAAGACAAATAACCATTCATACTCACATTCACTCCTATGGCAGAGGAGCTAGTTGAACTAATCTGCATGTCTTTGGACTGTGGGAGGAAACCAGCATGCTCAGAGGAAACCCATGCAGGCATGGGGAGAACGTGCAAACACTACACAGGAAGGCCCAAGTCAACCATCAGGTTCGGACCCAGAACCTTCTTGCTGTGAGGCGACATTGCTATCTGTATATCTATTCAAAATCTGTCCTGAATGAATCTACTTATCTATTCCATCCATCCATCCCTTTCCAAGCCACTTTATCCTACCCAGGGTCATGGGGGAAGCTGTGGAGACTTCGAGCGTGAAGCGGAGTACACCCTGGGCAGGTCGCCAGTCCACTGCAGGGCCGACACATAGAGACATACAACCATTCCCACTTGCATTCATAGCTTTGGGCAATTTAGGGTTAATTTTTTTTGTGTGAATTAACATCAAAACCTAAAAAAACCCAATTCAACCATTTTGAATAAGAAGATGGCACTATGTGAACATTTGACCCCCTGTGGACATTTAGTCACGCCATGGTGGTACATCAGGTAGCGTTGCTGCCTCACATCTCTACCTCCAGAGTTGCCATTCTGAATTTTGAATTCTAAATTGGTTTAGAGTTTGGTATACATTTTGTACATGTTCTCTCCATGTCCATGTTTCGTCTACGTTCTGAGTTTCCTCCCACATCCCTAAAACATGCCAGTAAGTGTATAGACTATGCACAATCATCCCTAGATGTGAACGAATGTGTGAATATGTGTGTGCAGAGTGTCCTGGGAAAGCCAGGTGTCCCCTCCAGGGTGTATTCCTGCCTTGCATGCAGTGTTCCTGGGATAGACGCTTACCCAGATAAAAAGGGTTATTGAAGATGAATAAATCAATATATCTTAAATATTTGACTTACTTATAGGTCATGAGTAAAGATCACTTTGATCAAGTGCGAGCTATAATAGCTGCCGATTTTAAACCAAGCAAAATAAATACATGAATGCACGATTCCTGTGTTGCTCAACTCTCGATGCTTTCCTTCTCCTGTTTTCACTGGATCTCTCACTCAAACAATCTAACACTTATCAGACATGACAGCACCTATTTTCTTAATGGTCTTTGCTTCTCTTATGGGGTAATTCTGTCATCAAACGTTGTGTGACCAAATTTTTTTCCAGTGTCCATTTTAATTCCAGTTGTTATTAGAGGCTTACAGAGTGGACAGGCTCTGCAAAGGGACCACCCAAGACCACAAATATTTCCTCTTTCCCTGCCAACTCTTCATGTTTATGTGCAATGAATACCACCTGTGCTGCAGTTCACTTTGCATAGTCGCTCTGTTAACGTTATAGGGATTATGCTACAGTATGTGATAGCATCATAATGTAGTGCATGGTTCAAAGATTTAATGGGCTATATGGTAATAATAAATAACATTTTATTTAATTAAAATGTCACTTTTACATGAAGCAGATGCCTTTTTTTTTTTTTTTTTTTTTTAAATTTAAAATTATTAATTATAACACACCTGGGCACTTTATAACTATTTCTCCACTAATTTTATTGTTAACAGAAAAATAAAAGTGCAAAAAGAAATGAAATACTCACTGTTGCCATGCATTCAATGTAATGACTGCACTTAAAGACACAAACCTCAGCCTGCTGTAATGTTTTACAGTATGTTAAGTCGCAGATGGTCCAAAAGTTAGTGATCCGGTTCTCATTTGTAATTCATGCAGAAGCTCTGTTCCTGTAACCTCTGTAGCTGGAGAGATTCACGCCAGTGGTTCAGAACAGAAGGTCTATTCTCAGGGAGAAGTTTTGCTCTTTTGGGGCTGATGGTGAAGGTTCAGCTAAAGCGAAGGCCTGTATGGGGCTCAGTCTCCCTGCTCATTACAATTAAATGCTGTGCATGGTTGCAATTTCAATCTTGTTTTGCTCTTGGAAAATAAAACAGATAGACATCAGAAGAAAAATAAAGAGAAAATAGCTGCATGTCATAAATACTTCGCCTCCTTTGCTGCATGGCACGTAATAGCTTCCAAATGTTTAATATTAGATGCAATCAGGCTGAAGAAAGGGCAACAAGCTGTTTTCATCCTTTTCTTTCTTTTTCGCTAGGTTGGAATATTTAACTCCAAAGGTAATGGTAGAACTCATAACTCGTATATGAATTGGGTTTTAAAATACTTTTACCATTTTTAAATTGTGGGATTTTTTGTTGTTATTGTTATTAATTGCTTAATCATTTTGAAAGAATATACTGAAATATCTATAGAATCCCTGTATAAATGACATTTTAAAAAATACTACAGGATTGACATCGTGCTGTAACTGCGGTATATTTCATATCCCTCCCATAAAAGAGCAAATGTTTGCAAAGGTTTTCAACTGTACTCCAATAGTTCAGTCTCGCTTGGAAGAACACTGACCCAGATCCTGTATGTATCACTGTTCCATAATATTTTCAACCATTTGTTCATTATTGCTAATGTCTGTAAAATATATCTCAAGTATTTTCTTGCTGATACATTTTAAAATAAATCTGCTTTGTGGTAGCTATGTGGTGCAGTAGGTAGCGCAAACCTGTCAGCGGTGGGTTTTGAGAATAACGGAGATTTTCCAGGGACCTTCCCACCAGCCGTACCCCTTATATTTAGACAAGGGCAAACACAGTGAAGTGTAAATGAGTACCAGGCCACCACTCGCCTTAAAATATCAACAAGGATCGGATTAACTAGTCCCTACATTAACTAATTGACTACAATTAAGTGGCCAGTCAGATACCTGGTTAAAGGTGAGATCCTATGAACCAGTTGTGCCTAGCAGATTAGGCTATATTTCATTGCATGCACAAGAACCAGGCACCCGCTTGTAGGCTACCTTTATTGTCTACCGGTAGTTTCCAACATGTGCATATATGACTACTCAGTGACCATGTGATCAACCAACAGAGGCAGGTCAAGTCAGGTCTTTTTGCACATTACAACACAACCATACAGTATAACTAACTCTGATTACCCTAGTGCATACATTTCAAAGACCAGCCAACAGGACTGAAAAACATAAACAGAAAACAGGCAGAGGGTCAATCGATCGGGCAAATGGGCAAAGGGAGGTAAGACAGAGACGTAAGTCCAAGAAACAGTCCAAGGTCAAATACCAGTAAACAGAACAGGGCAGATAAGGGCAAGGCGAAAATCAGAAACAGGAATTCAAAAACGGTAATACACGAAATGGCAGTCAGAATAACAAAGGCTCGGCAATAGTGTAAACACGGGGCTGAACTAATGCTTCGCATTGTGTGTGTGTTAGTGTGAGTCTTATAGTCCTGAGACAAATGAGTTACTCCTGCGTCTCATTAAAAGTCAGGTTACCTTGACCATGGAAGGTCTTCGGCAATGTTTGGGGACCGCAGGTGCTCCTGGGAAATGGAGTCCTCTTGTGGTTCCGGGTTGCCAGCGCCCATGACTGTTACAACCTATTGCCTCACAATCTTCTGCTGCTTAATCCTGTTCAGGGTCAGGGGGGAAGCTGGAGCCAATCCAAGCTGACTTCGGGCAAGAGGCAGGGTACACCCAGGGCATGTCACCGATCCACCGCAGGACGACACACAGAGACAGACAACCATTCACACCTACAGGCAATTTAGAGTAGCCATGTCTTAGTGCTGTGAGAGGAAACCAGATTACCCACAGGAAACCCGCACAGACAACACGCAAACTCCCCACAGAAAGGTGCCCAGGTCGACCCCGGGGAACGAACCCAGGACTTTCTTGCTGTACGGCGACACCAACATACTAGACTAAATTATCATACTATATGGCCCTGTGGTGGATTGGCGACCTGCCCAGGGTGTACCACGCCTCTCGCCCATAGTCAGCTGAGATTGGCTCGAGCTTCACCCATGACCCTGAACAGGATTAAGTGGCAGAAGATGGGTGAGTGATTGAGTGAGTATATTAAATATACAATGCAGTAAAAAGAAATCTGCAAAGCAAACAACAGACTCCATCATTCAGTAGCATTTTCATATGAACAGTTACGCATAAAGATAATAACAACAGTCCAGCCACAATATCCTGAACACCTCTTTGAAGTTCTGTGTCTAGCACTAATGTTAACAGACTTGGGGCTTGTGCCCTTGGCTGAAACTTCAGTGCTTAGAATAGTATGCTTTTGAATTTCAAGAGCCTCAAAAACATCCAATTGTTTTCTTTTGCTCATTTCTGGGCTACTCGTTTGCTTGCTAACACACAAGATCTAGATCTGGCTAAACAAGGGCCCACAAACATAAACATAAAGAAAATGAGTGAGTGAGGCTGAGTGACCTAAAGCCAGAGATGTCAATGCCAATCATTGGCTTTCAAGTGTATTTCTGTCATAATGTTGTGAGAGGACATGGTGGATGCAGCCAAAATAAAATCCAGGGACAACTCGGTCCGGTTATGTAGGCTTTAAAAAAGTTACGAAAGTTTTAAAAATATGGGAGATTCACAGGAAAATATTAAAGAGGGCTGTGGGAAAGAAGGATAAAATACGGGAGAAACCTGGAAAAAACAAAGGATGACAAGTGGCCTCATGCGGCAGAATCCCAGGTTTTATCCTGAGATTAGGTTACCGTAATTTCCAGACTATAAAGCGCATCAGAATATATGCTGCAGCGACTAAATTTTAAAAGGGAAAAAAATATTTTTACATATATTAGCTGCACCAGACTATAAGCCGCAGATATATACGTTGTGAAATGAGATATTTACACAGAAAGATTTTGTAAATGTTTATTTACATTCCTTAATTGTTTCCAAATGGTCCCTGTAACACGGCAGTAAAACGGCTGACGGAACAAAACAGAAAAGTCATTAATGTTTTTATTCATCCTCCTCCTGTGCACAGAAACCACTGAGGTCATCTTCTTCAGTGTCAGAGTTGAAGAGAATCAGAACATCTCCGTCACACACCTTTCAGTCTCTCTGTCGGTGTCGTGCTGGTTGCGTCGAGTGCGCCAAAAACTACCGGTGGTGTCTTCTTCTTTGCATTGACCTCTTGTGTCTGTCATGTTTTTGCGCCCCCTGATGGCAGGGAGCGAAGAAAAATCTATAGATAAGCCGCACTGTTGTACAAGCCGCAGGGTTCAAAGCGTGGGAGAAAAGTAGCGGCTTATAGTCCAGAAATTACGGTACTGTCTGTATAGAGTTTCACATGAAGCTTCTCCTTATATCTGCATGGGTTTTGTCCTAGGTTTCTGCAGGTGGACTGGCAACTCTGTGTTACCCTTTGGTGTGTATGTGTGTGAATATGTTTGCCCACGGTGCCTATTGTTTCTGAGATATGCTCCATATGTACACAGACGTCTCAAAAGTAAATAGACACCATCATTTTGGAAAAATGGATTTCTAGAAACTTCCTTCTAGCTTTTCCTTTGCTTTTGAATTGTACAAGCACTCTGTTGACTGTGACAAGAGGAATCCCAAGGTTTTGTGCAATCATACGCCGGCTAAATCCACCCTCAGACTGACCCACAATACGCCCTCTTTGAAAATCACACTTTTAACAACTTTTTTGTTAATTCGTTCTGAGACCTGATTTGTTCACGACCCAAATTGATTTTTTCCCACTGAAATGAATGTAAATCCAATGAATGTGTTTCAGCCCTCAAAAACATGTTTTTAAAGAGTATTATGGGTTTATGTGTGGCAATAAAACATAGAATAAAATTAAAATAACCTTAATTA
>JAQLOM010000035.1:5695466-5708538 GCA_030068315.1 Chrysichthys thysi
GCGAAAAACTACTTTTGCCCTGCAACATAACAGGAGGGTTAATACTGAGAAGGCAGGGGTGGGCAAGCCGAGCCACGGAGGGCTGGTGAGGGTGCAGGTTTTTGTCATGACCTTTCTATTAGCAACTAAAAAAAGACTTCCCACAGCCCTAAACTGCTTCATTATTGGTTAATTGAGAGGTCACCCCAAAAACCTGCACCCACACCGGCCCTCCATGGCTTGGTTTGCCCACCCTGTGATAAAGTGTAGTCTGACAACCTCACGTGTCTCAAAAAACAAACAAAACAAACAACAACAAAAAACCCGGCATGTTGTGCAGCTCGTGTCCGACTTTTACCAGCAGGTGGCGACACACACACTCCTGTCGGGCCGCGCGGACCCAGCTCGGGAACCTTCACAATATGTGGTGTGTGTGTGTGTGGAGCTTTGGCTTGTATGTGGGAGCGTGCAGGAGTCAGAGAGAGGGGGGCTGAAAGTAAAGTCCAACTCCTAAACCCAAGAGTGAAGAGGAGACAGACAGAGAGAGAGAGTACAAGGGAGCAAACACGCGCGCGCAAAGAGCCTCCAAAGAGTCCATGCGCTTTCCAGTCCAGTTTCCAAGTCCTGAACCGGTTTGCAGTGGATGTACAGGCATGTCGCCGGAGCACGAGAGCGGAGGAAGGTGGTGCACGAGGCGGACCGCACAGAGACTGGCACCGCGAGGATGCCAACAGCACCAACAGCACCGCTGCGCCCTGCACTTCATCATGGTTGTACTGAGCAGCTGCATGATGCGCACTGCTGCCGGTAAGGAGAGCCTTCCATCTCATCATCGTCATCAGCTGGGAAAACTTTAGGATGCGATTATTATTATTATTATTATTATTATTATTATTATTATTATTATTCTTAAACTGCACTCCACCCTGATCTGGGTCCCATCATCATCATGTCCTTTTGTTTCTAACTCTGAATGGGAACAGGCTGGTCCACTGTGCATGTGAAAGTACACACGGGTCTATAGGATCATAAAATAAACATGGGGCAAGATCACCAGTTTGTTTATTTATTTATTTATTTAAATACGTCATGTGCTCATTATCCATATGTAAATTGCCCATTTAGGTCACGTGACGGTTCCTGCGCTCGTGCTGAAAAAGGGTTCACAGCAGGTGACAGTCATCCGGTCGACTCTTAATAATAACACTTAATTTACATTTACTGGCGCTAAATGGTTCGTGTTTACAGATTTCAGTGTCGGAAAGTGAGTGTGTGGTTGTGAGACATGTTCTGTGCATTCTATACAGCAATAACGCTGTTAAAATGGTATTTTTTAAAAAGATTTTTTAAATCACAACGTTCTGTTACGGGCGCTCGCGCCTTGGCGTCAGACAGATTAAAATATCGCGTGCGCCAATCTAATCAGGTACATGCAACTACGGTGTCCGCTGAGGGACTAAAAGGATTTCACCATCTCACCACGCGTTTAATTAAACTGCTTTAAATGCCACCTGAATGACTTGAGTGTCAGTTTTTTTTCATGTTATAATCAATATGTTGTCTTCAGCTGTGCAGAAGATTTATTTTATGAGTAAATTCTGAGGTGACTTTATTGGTTTAAACTTCTTTCATTGACAAATTGGTTTTTTTTTTCACTTTGGATACCCACAATGCCATAACTCGCTGACAGGCATGAGCATGAAATCATCTCTACCTAAAGAAAGTGATACAGCAGTGCTTTAGTCTTTTAATCTGTCCCATCATTCATTCTAATATCCATCTTGTACATCGCTAACTAGCTTAGTTAAGTCTCTGCCAAACTGTGTCGTAGATCTGGGGTGAATTCTGGTACCCCTCTTATACCAAGGTAGTTTGAGGGCTGGTTCAGATTTATCTCGAACCAGTTTTGTGCATTTGTGCAGGGAAAACTGGTTTGAGAGCAGCACCAGAATTTTGCTGGTCTCGAACCAAGAACTGCCCTAGCACCAGCCCAGGAATACCGTTGGTGGAAAAGGGGTATGCGACTTTGAGTCCTACATTGGATTTCTCACCAGTGTGTCACTGAGTGCCACTGAACGTTGCTGAAAATGGCAAAAAAAGAAGCTCTTGTTCTTTTGTTTTTAGGGGCTAAAAGTAAAACCTGACCATTAGCTCTCATGTGTGAGATGGTTGGAAGTATTTCTCTTATTAAACCCCATTGTTACTGTGGTAGCAACGTGTCCCTGTGATATCAAAGCAGCAGACAACAGTTAATTTCTTACAGGGATAACAAAAATACCACACCAACCAGCAAACTGGCAACAAAATCATTAAGCACATCACAAACAGTTTATTGTAAACATATATAATGTGTTTAAGGATGGCCTTTTGCTTGACTCTAAGAATAAGAGTAGCACTTGTAACTTCTAAAACAGAAATAACAAATAAATTACTCTGTAGATGGCTGAATAATGTGAGTGTGTGTTAATGACTCAGAAAATACAGATATTAAACTATGTGTATGTGTGAATATATAGATGTTACGATCAAAGTGTGTGTCTGATGAGGTGCACAAGCTTTTCTAAAACCTTTAATCTTCAAAACTGAGTTTGTGCCTTAATTTCTTACCTTACTGACCCTACCCTAACCCTAGTGCAACTTTTTTTATATTGACTGAGGGTTCATCCTTAAATCAAGTTGGAGCCCATGTTGGTTTTGCCTCTATATAGAATGACAATGGAGCTCTTAAAGTGCAATGAGAGTGTGTGTGTCACCATTTTAAGCCTCTCAGCTGGAGGGCCTTTGTGAGGTAGGATTGCTTCATTTGCCTCAGAAAGGGAACTGGGAATAAGATAACGCCTAATTATGCAGAGTAAAATCCCCCATTGAGAAAAGTACATTAGCTAAAGTGCTATCAGTGAAATCTAAAGTGGACGTGAAGTGAAGTCTGTGGTGTTCATTTGGGTCTGGTGTTAAGTAGGAGCGCAAAGAGCAGAAGTATGTCTTAAATATATTTTAAAGAATATTTTACAGAACAGCGATGTCACATTTTAGATGTTAAACCAAAGGCTGATATTCTACTCTGTACCTGAAACCTTGGTTTCACTGTTTACAAGTCCTCAAGATTTAAAACCAAACCATTTAGAGCCTAAGTGGGTTGTTTGCTCATGTATTTAGTGCTTTAAGTGTATTTCAAGGCATATTGCCCACAACCACGTCCTTCAACGAACAGCTAAAGTTCAGATGTTAAAAAACAAAACAGGAGTTTACCATTAGCCAGATTTATTCATGTAGCAGTTGTGTGTTTAGTCATTGTTCATTTAATACAGGTTGAGCTTTGTGAATTATGTCCCCAAAAAGCAGTATACATTATTTAGATTTAATTTAGTGTTCATGTTAACCAAGTGCATTGAGGGAGTACTTGAATGAAGTACAAGCCAAATCCCCAAACTATTATCCTTCCTCTATAAGTACAGATTTATTGGAATTGGAATATGTTAATATAACCAAAATTATCGTTTCTCATTCCTCATCCTGGAGACCCCAGGCACTGAGCATTTTTGAGTTTTCCCTGCTGTAACAGTTGACTGAGCTCATGAAGAGGTAAAGAGTAACAAAAAAAATGCAGTGCAGGGAGGGGTCAGTATCTGGTCTGGGGAAGATCATCACTTGTACATCAAATTTACAGGTTTTTTTTGTCTTGAACGTTTACAATTTCTAAAACTGTTTTGTACATAAGACATCTTAGATTGGTATTTACAGTATAATACTCAATGTTCAGATGTCTGATTATAAATGAAAAAGTCAGTAAAAAGCACTAATAAAAGACCTTTGTTTTTCTGGACCAAACATATGCCTATAATCAGTTATACCGTATCTAAGTTATACTGTATTTACTATAGAGCATGCGGGGCATGCTAGGAAGATAATCAACAACGGGGTGGTGGAAGTAGCATTTGGCCAGTATCACCATAAAGTTGTTGTTTTTTCTCCAATAACAGCATGTCCCACTTTGTTTAATTCCTCCACAGCACTTTGTCAAAGATCAACCATTTTCACTCATTAAAAAACAACACACGATGCTTTAGATATATATTAGTTCCTGTTATTTCTTGGGTTGTCACAGCTGTATAGCAGTCATTGTTAGACATAGACAAAAAATGCAGCTTGTAATGTTTCTGAGTATTCTGAGTCCTCTGTCCTAAAGACTTATCTGTGGCCAAAAACTTCCTGACTGACACTGGAGACTCCGTACATCAGTGCTAAATAAACGTGTCCTCAGAGAAAACTTCACTTATGCACCTTTGAAAACCTGTTTATGTATAATGTCCGCCATCGACAGGTATAATAACAAGATATACAGGGTCACATACAAGCCTGTGTATGCTGTTACTATAGAAATGATTACATATAAGTACCAGGGCGTTATCTTCACTGTAGACAGACCTACTGTCCTTTGGACTATTCAAAAATGAGAATTCAGTAGTGCTGTGGTATAAATCAAGATATTTGTGTCATCACTGTCCTGTCCTTTTCTGAAGTCCTGTAGCTGTTTTCTGAGGTTTCTTACTTCACTCAAGTTTAAAATCAGCATCACATATGTGCTTCTTGGAAAAGGCAATCCCATAATTATGTTCCATGAAACTTAAAACAAATCTTGTGCAATATGTTTCATATCTGATAATATCACAGACAGAGGTAAAAAAAAATTAGGTAATTATCATCATATGTCTGGGAATGGGTCGAGTTTTTGACCGGTTGCTCCCATGGTTATACATCAATCCTCATGTCAGCCTTTTTCACTGCGTTCCCCATAGCAGATGTCCGTTTCACTGCAGGTATAGGCTCCAGTGCATGCTGGGATCTAAATTAAGACCTGTTGGTTGATGGATGGGTCTTGTCATTGGTAGGTAGGTAGGTTCCGGCACTGCCTTAACATAAATGGAATTTCTTCCCTGCCGCTCATGGACGATATCGCACGATATGTTCCTCAAACGCTAAACTTTTCACGTGGACTTTTATGAACGTGAATTTGCGCGGCAAGGCCGAGAACAGGCTGCGAGATAGAAACGGAGCACTTCTGTTATTCAGACTTTGGGTCCAATAACAGTTGAGAGACTATAAATCACGAGGGTGGAACCGTTTTTTTGCAACATTCAGCAGTACAGAATGTTGACACTAAAGGCACTTTATACCTCAGAAAAGGCACCGTGAGGGAGGATTCGGCTCTGAACTCGGCGGTTTAATCTGGTCTCCAAATGCTTGGTGCAGCGTCCATACTTCAGTCTTAAAAAGGCTTTATAGATATAGAAGGAATGCTTGCTCGACCAAGTATAACAAACCTGTGTAAGCCTTACAGGCTGTCTTCTTTTCTTTATCGTGTTCAGTCTTTATCGCGTTCTTGGCTCAGATTAACACAATATTGCAGTATGATTTATTAATCACCGAGTTAAAAAATCATTTTCAGCACACACTTTATCCCCAGTTTAAATCTGTATATTAGTGGTGTCAGGCATAAAGAATTACCCATTTGCCCCCCCCCCCCTCCCCCAACAATTTATTACCGAACTTGAAGCCCAGCCAGACTGAAATTTAGTTTGACGTCGGCGATGCATATAATGAAAGGACAGCAATAGTTTCCATCAACAGCATTTAATCGTTTGAATAATTACGCTCTGTGACCTCTCCCTATGAGGAAATGTTTCCCCAGAAAGCTGGGTGTCCCTTTCGTAGATTATAGACTCGCTGGAACTCGACTTGCAGCTTGTGGTCTGCTTTGTGTAACTTGTCTTGAGAGATGGTTTGGTACAAATTGTTTCCTAGAGTCAGTGTGTTTGGATTTGTGATGTAGCAACTGGCAGAGTTTGGATTTGATGATTGTCTTTATTCAAAAGCGTGACGCTGTAACAGAGCATTACTGCACACACAGTGGTGAATCTCTTTTTGCCTCATGTCTGCCTCTGTGCCGTTAAACGTGGTGCTCCGACATTAGACTTTGGATTCAAAAGCACTTGTTTGGACTGTTGGAGTTGGACTTAAAGCATCAGTTTGTTGTTTTAGAGCCCTCTGATACCTGTGAATTGCAATCTCAAGGAAAACAATGATAATCCTTTTTCGTAACTCCACCCCACCACACCCCACCCCCTGTGTATATGCATTGGGAGGGAAAAAGGGACCAGGAAAAGGGAACTAAACATCTTGGCTGCAGCTGGGACTGGAGTTCATTTGTGCTCCAGAAAAATGTAAGGAAAAATTTGCAATAATAAAAAAAAGACATCACCAGGCATGTTGCATGCCGACATTTAGCAAACCATGCTACATTCTCCTGAGGTGTTTCTCCTCTTGCAGCTGTATAATAATAATAATTAAAAAAAATGAAATGCTAGAAAGTATACAACAGTGCGGGTGAGATCTCAAATCTGATTGGTCAGAAGTTGTTTAATTGTTTTATAACAACAAATCTGACAGTATGACAGACACACCTTGTTACGTTAACCCCTCGATACGTGGATATTGGTAAATCTCTCACCGCCCACAGTCACGTCTTTGTGTGTGCCATGATCCCCGCCTTACCTTTACAGCCTGGTCATGTGTTTAAAAAAAATCAAAATATGAAAATACATGTACGAAGTATCAGTCATCTGGGAGTGCTCTTTTTTCTTTTTTTCCAATCACACACTGCAGGTCTTGATGGTCTTAGGGTTCTGTCACTGAAGAGGGCTTTGTACATTCATAATTTAGCCTCATGTTGGGCCAGGAATATTTTTGCCTAATAAATGGCTCCCTCGAGAGGAAATCTGACCTAGAAACTGTAGTAGTATAATAAGTGATCTAAGTGGGTCCTGCCCAAGGCTTGTCTCGTCTGAGGAACACATTTAGCAAGCGATGATTTTATCACTAACACACCCAACATAAACATATACACTGCAGTACACTGGAGACACGTAGCTTTTCGAAATCTTTGTACTAGCCTAGGTAAAAGATTAATCATGCTTAATTTCAGGAAAGCGCAATTTGTGGAAAAATCTTAAAAAGCAGTTCTACCTTTATTAGATATCACTTTATGCCTGGTTGAAAACTGTTGTTGGGCAAAAACAAAAGAATTAGGATGTCCCAGGGGTGCACATTTGTGGATTAAATATGAAATAATAGTTTTGTTTTGTTTTTTGAGATTATGGTTCTTGCTTAAGATTTTTTGACACCCGTTTTGTTATGAAAATATATAGGCCCACACAGCCAGCGAAAATTGTTTTTTTTTTTCAGTTTGTGCAAAGGATTTTAAATAAGGAAAAAAATTAAACAAGTGGCCCATGAAATAGCTAAATCATTGTATTTAAGGACTTCATCATCCACTTTGTGGCTCTAGCAAGCCTCTAAATGCATTATTTATTAAAGGGGTCATTCCACGACAAACCGTTTAATACTCGCTCTTTTTGAAATACGATAGGTCAGTCCGAGTTGCATATGCATACTGCACTTGAAAATGTTCTTCTACCCCCATATTGTCTGCATTAGCCTTAGAAAGAACGTAAACGGGAAAACGAGCGAATCAGAAAAATCCCGTCGAACTTGTGTCACCCTGAAAATTAGTATTCATGGCCTCACCCACCTTGGCTTGTGGCCGCCCATAGGAAGACAGTTTTGATTTTGCGTCCAGAAGAGAGCAGAGCCTGTCTCGGCAGGTAGAAGTAGAGGAGCTAACAGCAAGTTGAAAACATGGCGGAACATGTTTGTGTCTGTGCTGTTTGTGGCAATAACAGATCAACATTGCATGTCTTGCCCAAGGAATAAGAACTGAGGAAGAAATGGTTGGAGTTTATCTTTGGAACACCACCAGCGAAGTATAAGGCTACGTTAGTTCTGTGTTCTAATAATTTCGACCACAGAGGCTTTTATAACTTCGGTGCCTAGAGTAGGGCTTTTGTATCGAGGTTGTTCTTAAAACCCGGATCTGTACCGTCACGACGATCGACCGCCAGCACACAGGCTGTAAGTAAAAAAGAAACTTTTCCACCCAAGGTTTCCCTCACTGGAGGGAGCGTCACAGTGCTGTTAGCCAATCAGAAGCGATATACGCTTGCATGTCATGAATATTCGAGTAAGAGTCGAAATCCTGTCGTTCTCCCCCCACCCACAATTTCACCAAACTAGAACAGCCTGAAACAGGAGCACCAGAGCATTTTATTTTCACCAAAACCGACTCACAGGGCATTCATTCATACTAGAGACCACTGCAAAATGAATGATAAAACAATGCAATGACCCCTTTAAAGCTGTTAAATGTATTTTGCCTTTACTTTTTGACTCTCCCTTGTATATGTCAAAAGTTATATTCCTGGTAAATGAACATTTGCTATGTTCACAGATGACGTAAGCAACTCTACTGTAGTGGTTGGTTTGAACTAGAAACTAATATTTTATGTGGTGAACACAGTCTAGCAAAGAGAGAGATAGTGTTAATGTCTTAGTGCTGTTATACTGTCAAATAAGAGAACCGGAACCAGCTGGTATAATCAGGTGCTTGTATGCAGTCCTTCTTTTGGGACTGAACATGCTGATGGTGTGCCTGATCCAAATGTTAGGACTGGCATTTAGGACCAGACACGAGTTCGTCCAGTAGATTATAACACAAGTGTGTTAATGTTCGAAATTATTCCAAGATTATAGTACATGTATTAATCCTTAGATAGCACTAACTATAAATTCTGAAAATACTTGAATGCCCCGTAGAGCTTGGTGCTTTTACAGCCCTCCAGGTTCTTCTACTCATTCCCCTGACTCACACTCGTGCTACTTTACATTTGTTGATATAGTAACTGTGCACCAAAGGCATTTGGTAGCCATTGCATTGTTGGGTTGGATTACTTGGACAAATATGTCCAGATGACCCTCTAACCATGCTGTACCCTCCCTGCTATGCCTGTGTGTGCAGCTTTACTGCTACAGCTGAGATGGAGTCAGCAGCTCAAACAGACACACCTACAGCAAACTGAAACTTTTTAAGGACATAAGACATTGCTGACATTCTCAAGCAGTGGATGTTTGTTACAGCATGCTGTATGTAAAGAATAAAGGTAGACGATCAATGATTGGGTGGAGCAAGAGGAGCAATCATTGTTGCCGCAAGATTGATTATTTTCTCCTAAAAACATGTCCGAAGTGTCCCAAATCTGTCTGCCAAAGTGAATATTCATCAAGCAACACCATACTTTTTTATCCATTCATAGTTGGTTTAATTGGACAAACAAATCTGTGATGGTGTCCTCTTCCTTCTCCTGCAGGCTTCTTCTGAGCACCAAATTTTGGGCTTGTATACAGCTTTTGATGGACATATTCTTTCATTTTCCTGGTTTTTTGTTTTTTTTATTACCCCATTGAAATGAAGTGTTTTGAATCAGAATCTTCCTGCTGAGTCACGCATCATCAGAGAGCCACCAAACTTAATGCTACACCTCAGGACAAGTCACCCAACACATACATGCACTCATTTTCCTTGCTTTTCATACACCCTTTTTGCACCAATTGGCAATAGTGCATTTTTACTCCTTTCAAATAAATGGAGTCTTCGTGCTTGGACACGTTTCATCATAGAGCCAACAAACTTCATTTCATAGCTCAGACCCCTTTGCCCAACAAGAACATATGTCTGTCATGAACCGCCCTTGTCCTGTTTTTTGTCCGTCCGCCTCCGCCCCCCCCTCCATAAATCATTTTCTTGCAGAAATGCATCTCTAGTCACACTTAATGATGTGGGATGTCTGCAAAACATGTCTGATTTCGTTATCGCTTACTTTATAGCAGCGATAAACCCTCGTTCCCTCTTTTATTACTTTCTGGTAAGGTTAATAATACAGATTTAATACAGAAATGTAGCTTGGTGTGTAACAGGGAAACGGCAAAGCCTTGACTTTCCTGTGGTAGAAAACCTAAAGAACAGGCTTTACCTCTGTCTGTTCCAATATTTTTTGAAACCAGACTCTCCTTCCATAAATTTTAGATAAACAATTCTTCCATGCAAACAAAAAAAAAAAAAAAACTACACCACATCAACAAATATGCATTTTATTTGTTTATTATGGAGCATTCACAATACAAGTATCTGTGTATGTTGTAACTATAGAAACAATAATTTATTAGAATGACTGCATTAATATACTGTAAACTGGCAAATTGTTATTAATTGCAACCTCAACTACAGGATAGACATTTGTCCAGTCAAATTTGAGTATTTCTTCTCTTTCCCATATCATTTTTGTATATTATGGACTTTTAATGGCATTTTAAAAAATTGTACAGGGCAGGCCATGGAAAAGTAGCCCGCCTCCAATCCCGGTGCCAGGCTCCTTGTAGGAGGCCGTAGCCCCTTCCTCTCCGTCTGTCGCCCCGGGTGTAGGTGCATAGACGTGAACGGGGAGCACTTTCAGCATCTGTTGGGACTTTTGTTTAAGTGAATAAAAACAATTTATTTGCTCTTTCAACTCATCTTCCTATCGCCAGTGGTGGGTTACTTTTTCGTGGCCCACCCTGTATAAGCTATTTACAGAAATCTTGATTGAGCTGTTTGTTGTTGAATTGGTTTGTCTGTTGTTTACTCGGCAGATTTATTTATTTATTTATTTATTTATTTTTATCATCATTATTTTTTTCATTCTTGCAGGCTGCTTCTATTGGTGAAGATCTCATTAACTGTCCTGGTGACTTTTTTGCTCTGCTGGTTGCCGTTCCTGTCAGACCCACAGCAGATCCTGCAGGTTCTGCATCGCTTGTTCCCAGTTGACCGCGGTTTATTCGAGGTATGTCCTCGAACTCAAAAGGTTCACGCGTTCACAGTAGCTCAGTCGAGTTTGAACAGAAAAAATCATTTCCTTTTTTCTCCCCCCTCCCCCGTCTAGTTCAGAATTCTTTGCATGTGATATTGAATTCATTCTTTATAAACCTACATATCTTTATTCTTCAGAGACCATTTTAATACCAATGACCATCACGCATACCTCTCATCATATAGTGCGTAATTATGTGGTCTGAGCACTCTGCTACAAATAAGAAGCCGAAAACAATAATATTAGACTGAAGGCAAATGAAAAATGAAATGATATCATTTACACGCCGTTTCCAAGTTGTGTTTTACAGGAAGTAATGTGTATAAATCTGCCGTATTAACTGCAAGACAACATGCAAGGCCTTTCGGCGCATCGGCGTGATTTGACGCTTTGCCATCACGTCGCGTTGCGCTGTCAGCTAACTTTCACATGCGAGGTCAACACAGGAAATGCCCTTGAGATGCTAATCCAAACGTCTACATATGCATACAGAAATTTACATAGAATGTTTTTCACACTCAAAATCCAGGACAGTGTTGTGTCATCATGTAGTGGTATTCATGCGTGCACGCATTCATTCACAGAACAGTATAAGGAATCCCAGGGAGTACTACGGACTTGGTGGAATATATTCAGTACTTTAAACGCTCGAGTCTGGGAGTCTGTTTATTAGCACTTTCTCTGGAGCCACTTTCTAAGAGTCTACAGGTAATTTACTCACGATTGCATGTCACACTCTGCTATTCATTTGACAAAGAATCTCATCCTCAGCTTGAATGGACAACAGCTCGTAATCACGCTGCTCAAAGGGCATCAGCTAATCACAGGATAAATAGGACACATTTTTATTCCATGTACGGGCTTCAGTTCCCAGAAACACTTGTGATGATTTCCTGTAAATTGTCCTAGGGCTTGTCCTGAATGATTATGGATTAAGGTGTGTGTTGTTTTTTTTTATTTTTTTTATTTTTTTTTTATTTAGGATCTTGAGTCAGGCAGATGCAAAGGCCACACTGAATTGGATTTGATCTCAAAGAGACAGCATGTGTTAGTTTGGCCAGACAAAGTAAAATAGTGGATGTAACAATGTTGAAGAGCACTACTTGCAAATCTGAGCACCAGTAAAGGACTACATGTTATGTATTAGTGTTATTGTGCATGTGCATTTTGAGGTTTTTTTCCCCCCCAGATTTTCTACATAGTAAACGATAAAGATGAATTTTGCATATTGAAAGAGAATATATAATGCATTTCTGCATAATTTCTCTGAAAATTCCATCCATCCATCGCCCTTTGACTAGCTAGCTAACAAGAACAAGCTTTTCATGCTCACAGTGACGAGGAAATGCACCTTGACACTTCTCTCTTTTTCATCTCACTGCCCATCAGCACTTTTCGGATGTTTTTTGCTTGTGCAAGGTAGTGGACCAATGCTGGGTTTTTAGTTGGACAACATCAAGGATTATATTGGAAATTTGACTCTAAAACCCCTGGAAGAAGGCTTACACCATGAAAGATTTATGCTGCAGTGTTTGGGGGTAAACAAACAGCCTGCCTCGTCCAATCAGGCTTTGTCTGAAGGCAGTTTGACATCACAATGATCTTGTGAACCAGCCTTAATTTAAAAAAAAAACCTGAAGCCTAACCTTTTTTTTCTTTTTTTTTCTTTTTGCTTTTGATGTGTCCCTTATTAGAGCACTTGTTTCTGAAACATCTTATCTTAATCCTACCATAGCTGGGCCACTCAGTCTTAAGTAACTGCATTGTCCTGGTCAGGGCTGCAGTGGATCCCGAGCCTGTCCCAGAATCACTAGGCGTGAGCCGTAAATAGACCTTGCATGGAACACCAGTTGATCTCCATGCACATACACTGATTCACACCGAGAGCCAATTTAGAGTCACCAGTTCTCCTGCCAGCCCGATTCTGTGCACTGGGAGGAAACTGGAGATCGCAGAGGAAACCCACACGGATACTTGGGAGAACATGTGGAACTTCACACAAGAAGTCACCCAAGCCCAGGATTAAACCCTGGAGCTGTGAGGTGGCTCAGAAATTTGTGACATGATGCTAACATAATACACAAAGTGTGAGCAACTCAAACCTGGATACTCCGAGGGTTATGAAGGACAAAGTTTACCTAGATGATGAACTGAGCATGTGTGTGTCCATGAGTGTGGGGGGATAGCTTTCTAAACATATGTCTGAGACGGAGCCAGGGTTATGTGTGTGTGTGTGTGTGTGTGTGTGTGTGTGTGTGTGTGTGTGTGTGTGTGTGTGTGTGTGTGTGTGTGTG
>JAQLOM010000035.1:5726068-5737532 GCA_030068315.1 Chrysichthys thysi
GGTTTATACACCAATGCGGCTTATCTATAGATTTTTCTTCGCTAACTGCCATCAGGGGGCGCTAAAACATGAACGACGCAACAGATCAATGCACAGAAGAACATTACCGGTAATTTTTGGCACTTGACACAAGAAGCATGACACGCACATTAAGGTATGTAAATAAACATTTATAAAAACTTACTTGTGTAAATATCTAATTTCACAATGTTTATATCTGCGGCTTATAGTCTGGTGCGGCTAATACATGTAAAAATATTATTTTCTTTTAAAATTTAGTGGGTGCGGCATATATTCCGATGCGCTCTGTAGTTCGGAAATTACGGTAATGCCTGTGTGGAGCCGTGTATGTTCTTCCAGTGTCACTACCAGGGTTTCCACAAAAACAATCTAGTCAGTTTACTACTTTACTACCCTAGGTGTGGATAAGTGCATCAATTTTGCCCTGTGATTGACGGGCATCCCAGCCTTTGCCTCATTGTTTTTGGGATATGCCCCACAACCTTCACTAGTCTTCATCTTCTTTGGTCCTGTCATGCACACAGGGTGTCAAGTGGTCCCCACAGGTTTCCATAGATAAGCGCATTCTAAAGGGTGACCTCCCCTAACCCAGGACTCAGGTTCTTGCACACACGCATACACACACACACACACACACCTATGGGCAATTTAGAGTAGCCAATCCACCTAGTGTGCAGGTCTTTGGACTGTGGGAGGAAATCAGAGTACCCGGAGGAAACTCACACAGACACGGGGAGAACATGCAAACTCCATAAAGAAAGGCACCCGTGTTGACCCCGGGGCTCAAACCCAGGACATTCTTACTGTGAAGCGCCAGTGCTAACAACTTAACCGCCATGCCACCCACCTTGACTAGTACTGAAAACGAATAAATGTTAAAGAATAAAGTTGTTGTATTGCTGTGTCTGATATGTTGCCCTATTCCCTTTACCCCCAAGGCATTATGGGTATTACGTACTGTACATGATTTTTACGCTAAGTGTAAGGCATAGCCTGTTCAGTGTATTGCGTAATGTCCATTATGCTTCCGGAGATGGCTTTAAAATGTCAAAACTCCATCACAGTGCAGTGAATAAGATGCAATTTTGGACATCTTTTCCACTGAGAATTAAACAAAAAAAAATACCCAGCCGTATTTATAGGCCCCGAGCAGACCTTTTTACACCATCATGTGGTCTTGCTTAAAAATAAATAGCTAAAATGGATGAAAAGATTCTTATTTTCTCTGATTGTAGCGCTCAGGTTTTAAATGCCAATTTGCTTTTGCTTTCCCAGCTCACTTTGATTTACACAAGCCTACAGAGGAATTTTCGCTCAGGGCTGCGGGTGGTGATTAAGTGTTTCTGCACAGCAGGTGTGTAGTGCACTTAGCGGTTAGTTCACACCACTTAAGTGAGGGTCAAGTCCATGTGTGTTTACTTGAAATGGGAGTCCAATCGCAGGATACCACTTTTAACTACAACTAGCACACCAGTGGTGGGTTTTTTTTCTTACTTTGAAATAACAAAGTTCTGGAGTTGGAGAATGGCATTACACTGGAGTAGGATTAATAGGATTTAAAACGACTTAGCAGGAAGTTGGTAGGCCGCTTGTTCTGAATAAATGACTTTTCCATGACTACATATAACTTTGCCGCGAATATCCTCTGTTTATGCTTCACCAGGGGCTGAGGGATTAAGGTGGTGGGCATTGGCCTGATGAAAGCGACCACTTTACGTAAACCATGAGGTCATACAGGAAAACATGGAAAACCTTTGATAATGCACAAACTGTTTGTACGCCCAAACACACCGCAAACAATAACCGTTTCTCTGCCTCAAGTTTTTGTCACTATATATTTTGGTATAAATGTTCATTCTGTATTTCAACACACACACAATTTGGTGAACTCTTAGTCACTCTTCCCAGCCACATCCTGAGAGGTAGATGCAGTATATTACTTTATATTATCCCCTTCCTTACTATTAAATTAGAGCTGAACCTCTGCACCACCCCAGCATAGTGTAACCCATGCATCTTGTGCCGTCACCATTTGCAATCCCCCCTCATTAACTCACCACTGACATGCGTAGCTGGGATCTGCTGCTATACTGGAGCCCTCGGCCAAATCTTTTACTCATGAAGATCGGAGCTGAACCCTGAGCTCCTGCTGTAAATCCTGCTCTGTGCTTTGAGAACACACTACTGTGAAGGTTCGGCACATTTAGCTTGGCGGTCAATGTTTCACAAAGGGGCTTGTGTTGAAATGTAGAGAGACGCTTTTGGAGAAGTCCCATTACAGCAGCTGTAGATTTTCTGAGGCGCGTGCCCTCAGGACCAAGGTTCAGGAAAGTTCATAGTTGCATAACGTATATTTCAATTATACTTATAAGGCTCAGGAGCACAGAGGCGATTTATAAGTGACATTCTTTACGGTTATTAAGATACAGAGGTATACGCTAGGGTTACACCTCTAGTGCTGTCAGCATTGATTGAGGTTAAGGATTTTAAGTTTTGCAGTCTCCTGGAGTGCATTTAAATCTAGACTGTAGTCAAACATCTGTTTTGTCCAAAAAAAAAAAAAAAAAAAAAAAGAGCGGGGCAAGTGAAATTGGAACTTCAGTAAATATTGTGAGGTAAACACTGGGTTGAGATGTACGCTGGGAAAATTTGTATTTTCAATCAGTAGAAACAGCTGTGTTTGTGTTGCGTCAAGATCCAGAACGGACAGTGACAAAGCGACAGGTGAACATCCATGCTCTGTGTACGTGCGTGACAAAGGAACAGTGCAAAATGGACATTTGCCTTGAAATGGTATGATGCGGTAAAGTAAGAAAAGCCAAACGACTGACTATGGTTGCTTTGCTAATATGCCAAATTAGATGGCACTAAATGTAGCATGTAAGATGTAACCAAACATGCTGTAGGCTATACTTTTTGTCCTCTAACATTTCTCACCAGAACTTGAATAAACACTGGACTGTGCATGCCCACAAGTACCAATGATACAAATATGACAAACTACATCTCAGCAGCACAGGTAAGTTGTCGCTCAGCAGTGTGAAAGTAGGATTAGGAGCCTCCACTGGCATACCACAGTAACAGAGGCAAACTCAGCCGACATGGTTCACTGTCCTAGATTGACTCTTGGTTTTCCTGGAAATGGCTATTTAACCCCTTTGTAAACAGTGAGCTGTAGAGGATCCTGTGAAAGCAGCACCACCTGTAGCGGTTGCTCCTGTCTGGAGTGTGGTAAATTTAGGGCGAGACTTTTGTATATGTCCTCTGGTTTGTCTGCATACTTTTCATCTGAACCCCACAAACTCCATTGTGTTCGAGTACTTTTGGGACCCCGTAATTGGAAACAAATGGAGCAGACCGCCAGAGAAAGAAATCAGTGTGAAATTTTTTATTTTTTTTTTTAAGTATATGTATGAACTTTCAGCCCTTTTGGCGTAGCACAGCCGCTTGAGGTTATTCATCTGTGGCCTCTGCTCGCGCTCCTGCTTTCTGTCTCTACAGGAGGCTTTTATTGTTGACATTCTGCCCTGCTCCATGGCACTCTCTCTGGGCTCGCCTTGTCAGACAGCCCCCTTCTGTGGATGTCAATCCTTGAGCTGAAAGAAGACAAAAGCGGCCTTTGGTTGGCCAACCGGCGAGCAGGTTTGGGGCGGTGCAAGCTGTCCATCAAAGGCGAACTTGCTGAATGCAGGTGGCGGGCGATGGTCTACAGATAAGGAGTCTGCAAGGGTGAAGCATAGGGTTTGGGAATACAGGTTCTTTATCGCTGGTTCTCATCTGGGTGCTGTATATGATTTTCACAAGGCTGACTGTGTTTACAGAAGACTATAGCAGTGGGAACACGGGGTTTAGCTTATATAGGTCACAGCCGTCTGCTTGATAGGATTCGGAGACGAGGAACATACTTTCATTTTGAGAGATTTTCTCTATCTCCCTCCTGCTTTCTGCCCCGTCTCCCGCAGTTTATCTCCCTTATCTCTGCATGCATGAAAGCAATCTTTTGTGTCTCATTTGGTCTTTATTTGTGGATCTGTCTATATCAAAGTTTGTCTTTTGTTCTTTCCTTTCCTTTGCTTTTCAGCCAGTGTTCCTCCTCTTTTAATTTTCTCATTCCTGTATCCTTTTAGCCTTTTTTTATGAGATGCCAGTAAGTGGAGCCAGGTAACTATATTTCTTCATGTGTTTTCAGTTCTTGGACCTCTGGGAGCTTAATGATCCAGAAGCCTTAATAACTCTGTTTTTGCTCCTCTGTCATACTCTGTCATTTCAAATGTTTCCTGAGTTTGCGGGAGGAAAATTGGGGTTCTGTTCTATTTGTGATAGATGGCATTTGAGCTAAAATCCACACTAGACAGCCATGGACAATTCCCTTTGGTAAGGATTGTCTCTTGTCATAATTGACATTGACAGGCCACTGATTTGCTTTTGGCTTGAAACAGCCGAAGGAAGAGTCTCTGAGATGAAGCCAGAACCACTATTTTTGTTATTCAGAAAGAAAGGTAAAAAGTGTAGTTGACTTTTGCTTTTGCGGATGAAAGGAATATTCCAGCAATTTCAGCCTAATTTATACTGAGACAAGGACCGAAAACCTGTCCACCTCTAAACTTAGAACGTCGAAGTGTGGTTGATAAAAATTTCTCAATAAAATATCTCACTGATTAAAGCAAATTCGAATGCAACCATTTAAACTAAGAATAAAGAAGGTTGTAGGATGAAACAGACATGAGAGAAAGTCTTCCCAAAAGTTGTTCTTATGTTGTTTTATCCATCTGTCCAACTCTGGAGTAATGCAGTAAAAAGTAAGAAAAAGTGGCAAGGTAGAGTTTTTTAAAGGATGACTGAAGAATTGGCTGAATAATTCATAAATTTGTTAAAAACTACACAGACTTTTATTTTACGTGGGCTTCAGCTAAACTACTATTTTGGTTGATTTCTCAGTACAGGCGTTTGACAAAATGGTTGTCCATTGTAGTATACCTTTAATATTGGTCAGTTATGGCCCAGTGCACACACACAGACCTTCATATACACCCACATACTTTACTAGTCTACTTGAAATCCAAACTGTACAGAAATGTACTATGAACAGCTATGAATACACAGATTGAAGCCCAGGGGAACTCATTTGAGGAAACATCTGGGTCCTTACCAAAAACCATAAGGCAGTCTTACTTATAACCCACAGTTCACAAGTCTTGAAGATTTCATTAATACACATTAAAACTGTTTCTTTCTCTCTGTCACCAAGTATGTCTCCTAATCCTTCTACGTATACCAACTTAAAAGTTGGTGCAGATGTTTATATAAGATTAAAGCTGGCCCAGCTGTGCACATCTGGACCTGCAAGAAAATTCTGTGCTCCATGAGGAAACAAAACGTCTCTCATTATGTTTTATTTTTAGATCTTTTTAACTTTTCTAACCGTTCTATAATTATTGCAAAAGGATGGTGTGATTTAGACAAAAATTAGTTTTCTTAATTGATTATTTTTCAGCCCCTACATGTGTTTGGGGAGCTGGAAAGCTTCTAGAGAGTCTGGGAGCTTTCGTTTCTCTGACTATGTCCAACAGCTGCCTAATCTAATTAAAAATCTCATACTTGTGATGGCACGTATGTGTGCATGCATGAACATAACGTATGGCTAATGGAATTGCAGAAGCTTGTAGCCAGAAAAGTGGACTGAATTTAGACTTTAACCCAATTGAAATATTAAGCCTTTACTGTCAAACCAAAAAAACCCTGACACATCCCTTACCCACTCACTCATCTTCTACCGCTTCACCATTCTACCAATTCAAAATTCAAAATGGCAACCCTGGAGATGTGAGGCAGCAATGCTACCTAATGTACCATCATGGCTTGACTAAATGTCTAGAGGAGATCAAATTCACAGAGTGCCATCTTTTTATTTAAAATAGTTGAATTGGTTTTTAGGTTCCTTCATACATATTTGGTGTTAATTCACATTCATTCACTCATCTTCTATCGATTAATCCTGTTCAGGATCGTGGGGGGAAACTGGAGCCAATCCCAGCTGACTCTCGGGGAGAGGCGGGGTACACCCAGGGCAGGTCGCCAATCCATCGTAGGGCCTACATTCCTTACTAATCAGATATATCTTTTAACCACCTTTGCCACTCATAGTCTTTTCACCATAAGTCTCTGTATATCTGAGATTACATTATATTACAGTCTTGCTGAAACCTCATTTACAGCCAGTGGCATGCTGTGATCACTTATCCAGTGCATCTTTTCTGTCCCATATCAACACAATCCCACTAAGTTTCAAGACACAGACACAGACTTTCCAGATTGCTGCACATTACCAGGATAACAGCAGGAGACTGTGCATGCTTTCATGTTTTTCAGGCGTATATAATATGATGCAAGATGACAACAACAAAGCAAAACATCACTTCACAAAAGAAGGAACCTTCTCTGGCTCTTTCGCCATTTGTTTCTGGACCAAATGAAAGTTGGAAATGAAAGAAAACATCGATTGCTGTTCACACTCTGTGCAAGATCCTGTCCTTCAAAATGCCCTGGCTGGCCCCATTTCAAAAGAATCAGTTTTGCATTGTCCAGATCTGGAATGCATGACTGCATTTATCACAACTTAGTAAGATTTTACTGTTCCCAGTGCGCAATATACTTGTCAGTGCCATGTCGTGGGTATTGTGAAACTGTTAACAGATGACTGTAGAAATTCAGTTTGTCTTTTTTTTTTTTTTTTTGTACTCCTGGAACATATTTCTAGGGATCAATTTGAATGGATGTTGTGTATGCGGATTTAAAAGGGTATGATTTTGATTAATAGGAGCTTTGAATAATGTAAGCAAAGAATTTCCTCTGCGTTCTTCCTTAGTCATTTTTGGGGCTTCTTTTGTTCTCCTCACGAACTGTTGTGGCACTGTTTCAAATGTTCTCTCATAGAACATCTGAGGGTCAGAAAGTGGAAAAAGTAGAAGGACACATGTGGGCAGCACATGAAGGAGTAAGGCAATGATTTTGGAAAACTGAGTCAAAAAAGTGATAGTATAGCCTCGCTTGTTTATTAACATTTTATGGCTCTGTGTTGTTTTTAAAAATACGCATCTAGCACTAATTAATCTCAGATGTAGATGGGGCCTGGAGAAGTAGCAATGTGCTTATGGTTGAAGTGAGTAATACCAGTCTTTATAGTCAAGTTTGGTAGTCTTATGATTGCTTTTCAGGGCTGCGGGATTTAACCTTTGACCGCCACTGTCACTACTTACCTTACGTTGATCGATCATCATATATTGTAAAAAGCTCAGCCTTACAGTTCCATCTAATCATCTAGCTAGGGATCATTTTATTTATTGGTAAAAATTCAGAGATGAAGGGACAGATCTATAGATCTTTCAGCAGACAGGGTTCAGCACCTTTAGCCTAGTTGTGAATTTCTGATATAAAGACATAGATAAAGCAATTTCAGTATAATTTCATGCAAATTCACTAACCACTACCTGTCTATCCTTGTCCTTCGGTGGCTTCCATTAATTGTCTCCATTAGTACCTAACCTGCTGAAAAAGTTATTGAATTCATAACCATAACACCTGTTTTGACTATCAGTTATGATTAATCAGCTTGCCATCTTTGTGTCTTTTGAAGAAACTTGAGATGATCATTCCTGTGTCTTGTGTTTTAGCCATGTTTGCAAGTCATTGTGGAGGTATAGGCAGAGAAACATGTAGGAACTATAAATGACAGGCTTTAACACTGGTGAGGGGAGATGCAATGGACTGATGGCATCGTAAGGAAAGATCTGTCTTACCTTTGATCCTGGATATTGAGGTGTTTACTGAACTCTTGTGGAAGGCTAAGTTTGTGTAGGCTATTTTAGAAAAGGTTTCATATCAATAATATTTATTTACGGTACTTTGACATGGATTTTGTATGCTACAACTGTAATAAAATGCTGTTAAGCATAAGAACTGGCAGTAACAGTGGAGCTATGTATCCATTTTTCTCAGTGAAAAGAACGGAAAAGGGCAATTTACTAGGTTTTATTTTTGAGTTGGATTGCACTGTATTTATTTATTTATTTTCTAAACATTTTTGAACCATTTTATCCTGGACCCAAAGGACTCATTTATTTGTAAATATCCAAATCTAATAATTATTTTCATCTGTCCTGAAATTTTTACATTTAGAGTCCAAAGGTTTAGAGTCCAAATAAACCACTTCATTACTGCCAATGATGCCACTTACAGCAGCTCAATCCATCTCCTCCCATAATTCTTCGCTTTCAGTACCGCCTCGGCTTATAGTGAAGGATTTATAAAAGCTTAACTGGCTAAAAGTGAGGGATGTTTAATTTTGGGTTAGATCTGGCTTCACCTTTACTGTGGGCGACTGGAAGTATTTATGGTTTTTACTCTCCGTAGAGCCCAAGCTGAAGGAAAACAGTAAACGCAGCAGAAAGAGCATATGGAATATCTGCTGTCTGCCTTTAAAGTCCTGTACCATTTATCAGATAATTCCAACGTCTTTTGCTTGGTTGTGTTATTTATTAGATGTTACTGAAGTGGGATCCAGCTATGCTAAGAGCTGTATGGTGCCAGATTGTTACTGTCATGCTAAGAAGAAAGTTCCTCACTTAAACAAGACTTGGGACAGACAAGAAAGGGTACATTAGTGCTAGCTGTTCTATGCAATTAGGAACTTTAAACACCAACAGATGCAAGAATGCCTGTGGTAATTGTAACAAAATACACATTTCACACTTGTGTATATTTGACTTTCTCTTTCGTGCCACCATAATCAGTCGCACAAAGTTAATGGCACTATTCCTTCAGTGAATTCAGGGCATATTTTCCAAAGATGCACCTAATTTTGCCTAAAGTCAACAAATTCTAGCCCATCGAAGAGGAGTATTTAAGTTCCCATGCAAACTCTTTAAGTAGGAAGAACTTGGGTACTGGCTGTTATTTACACACATATTCATGAAGTAATCCAACAACAGTTTTTAACAGGTCATATTTATAAATGCATGTCTGTTGATATAAGCTTACATTCAAGATTTCTGACAGGATTTTTAAGACGTTCATAATTGTCTGTAATCTCTGCTAGTAGCACCAGCCAACTAGCTGCCATGAGCTAACCTGACTCAACCCTGACAGGATTTTTAAGACCTATTCAGAAATGTGTGTGATTTCGACTGCTGCTAGACTGCCTATCATGAGCTGACCTGACATGTTTTCTGGAAGGCTTTTCCATCATATTTAAAAATGTTTATAATCTCTGCTGTTAATGCCAGCCAGCTAGCTGCCATGAGCTAACCTGAGAGACCTTCTGACAGGATTTTTTAGTCATATTTTTAAACCGCTGTCTCTGCTGCTATTGGCCAATTACCATGATCTAACCTGACAGGATTTTTTTTTTTATTTCTCTGCTGATGGCCAACTAGTTACCATAAACAACCCTGACAGGATGTCTGACACCATTCTAAGTCATATTTATATATTTTTATATATGCTGCACAGTAGTAGGTACTGAATGATGTGCTTTACTATTAGATAAGGTGGAAGTTTATTCACTCCCTCACTCATCTCAGACCACTTAATCCTGTTCTGGGTCGTGGGAGGAAACTGGAGCCAATCCCAGATAACTTCAAGCAAGAGGTGGGGTACACCCTGGGCAGATCACCAATCCACCGCAGGGCGGACACACAGAGACAGACAACCATTTCACACCTACGGGCAATTTAGAGTAGCCAATTAGCCTAATCCCCACTGTGCATGTCTTTGGACTGTTGGAGGAGACTGGAGAACATGGAGGAAATCCACATGGACACAGGGAGAACATGCAAACCCCAACGTGGAAGTTTATTCTATTTAAGTTTTTCCATTTTCTGAAATGTTTAAAAGTATATCAGAAAAGGTTAATTTTATTATGTAAACCATCAGTTCACCTTTCCGGTACTGAGCCATAATTCCTGTTAGACCTTACACTTGCCATGACGTCACTGGGAGAATTTTCTTGTCAAATATTATTGGACGTGACCGCAGAGCAGTAACAAGTGTGGCATTCTCTCTGAATTTGTGCAGGCATTTACTGTAGAGGTGGAAATCCGGTGAGTGACAGCCTGAGCAAAAACAAATAAAAAAGCCAGAATGTTTGTGTGGCCACTTGTGGGTTTAACCCTCTATTTGCATGTCATTATCGGCTTGTGCTGGGCCACAAAGTGCACATTCAGCCCTTTAACCCCTGCGTATTAGGATGCCACTGGTGGTGGTAACAGTAGGAGACTCACACTCGCGCACACACAGCTGCGAGAGTTGCCCAGAATTAGTTTCTGAAATGGCAGATGTCAGCTGGATGCCTAGGACTGGCACAGAATCTTGTTAGCGCATGTGGCTAGGTGCTGAAAGCAGGGTTTCATCTGAAGTGCCAATGTGTAACTCAATCCTCTCTGACCAAGAAGCAAAAGGGATCATGTGTGTGTATGGGTGTGTCCTTCATACAGTTAATTTCTATTTGCATACGTATTTGTGTAAATTTTACAGTTAATAACCATGAGAATGCACGCACATGTGGGTTTGCTATAACTGTGTTACCTGTATATCTATGGTTTTATTTTATTTAGTGTGTATGCATGATGGTGTATATGTGTGCTTATTCCACATTACATGCCCAAGGCTTAAGACATTTTTAGGCAAGAAATTGAAGGAAATACCAAAAAAGGACCACAAAACTGATGAAAGATTAAAAAGACATGAATGTAAAATTACTTTAAAATTTGTATTAAACTTTTCTGAAAGATTCAGAAAGATTTAGTATTCACTTAAGTATTAGAACAAGCATTAAATAGTATATGATTTTATACCACAGGAAAAAAAACATTTAGCAGTAGTGCTACCTATGGGGTTCATGTCATAAACACTACACTAGGTAATATTTTTTTAATGATTTAAATGTGTACAGTTCTTAATGTTTTATGTAGCGGCATTTTATCAATATTCAAATTAAACTTAATTTTACAGTTTTTAAGGATGAAAAAGAAGATCCTTTGGTCATCTTTTTTGACTCATATAGTTGACAGGTAGGCTGTGTTCACCGTATATATCACTATATACGGTACATAGGGTACAATGTAATAGCAATGCCTACAGACTCATCTACTCCCTGACACATTTGTTTAGTCTTTCTTTATTTTTGTAGATGTTCTAAGTTTCATTTCAGCTCACAGGTTTGACACTTTTTTTTTTTTTAAATAATGTAACATTGTTTCTAGCAGTTTTTAGGAAAGAAATAAGCGATGCATATAATGTTATAGAAGTGTCTTCAGGTACCAACATTAGTATTAATAGATACATCCTGAATCAAGTCTGAAATTGAAATTGAAATATATGTGTGTGTGTGTGTGTGTGTGTGTGTGTGTGTGTGTGTGTGTGTGTGTGTGTGTGTGTGTGTGTGTGT
>JAQLOM010000035.1:5770377-5781067 GCA_030068315.1 Chrysichthys thysi
CAGTCATGCTGGATGATAATAGGTCGCTTCAGCTTTGATGGACGGTAGCTCCGGTGTATGACAAGTTACGGGGGTGGGACCAAGATATTCCTGTAGCCAATAAGGAGACCTTTCCAATGGTTTATAGCACATTCGGTACTGCCTAGCAAATCTTGGGAAATTGAGTGCGTAATCGTAGTGCGCTCGGGGCGCTCTCGGTGCGCGCAACGTGGGGTTAAATGTGGCACGGGAGGGCAATTTTTAATGCCATGCGATCGACTCACACTAGCTTCGCGATCGACAGGTAGCTCGTGATCGATGTATTGGACACCCCTGTCATAAATGATACTGTGCAAATTTCCACAAACTTGTGTGTGTGTGTGCGTGTGCGTGTGCGTGTGTGTGTGTGTGTTGCTTCTTACAATACAGTAAATCATGCTTCACATTTCCAGTACTTGTTGTTGGGGAAGCATCATACATTTTTTTGGTGCTGATAGAGATGCACATCAAATACCAGCCTCCAAATTCATACTTGTACTTCACAGAGGCACAGTGTAAGGCTAGGCATGAGTCAGTGTGAAAGTGAGTGTTTCTTGTGCCACAGGCCTTCCTGTGTGGCGGTACACTGGAAGCATGGGGGATATCGTCAGCTTGTAAAACTTTAGGAGCGTCTAACCTCAGCCAGCCTTTATATCCTGTCGAGAGCCCTGCGAACGTGAACAAGGTGGGGACGTCTTTGCTTAGCCCTCAAATGGACTAAAAGGGTCTCAATGTGGATGTTTTGGGTTTTCATTTCAGAAGCGGGCCTTTTTGAGCTATACGTCTGCATTCAGACCTTAACTAGCACTGCTTTGCCAGTTGCAGACTGAGGGATATCTTCTTTACGGACAGTCCAGTGCCACTTGCTGAATGCTTGGTATACCCACACATTTTAATGGTGTAATGAATGTTTTGTGCATGTAAATAAACTCATAAATAATTCTGAATTATTCGGAATGCCATTTTAGGGCACATGCGAATATGACATTTTGATATAATTTGTTTTTTAAACCTGTATCCACATTTGTCCAAAGCCCTGGAGGGAAATCTTACTCTGAGGCAATACTTAATTCAAGAAGTGAGTGTATACGCAAGATGATACGCAAGAATAAACGACAATTACTGAAATTTAGACTCAGGGCTGTTGACTGTTGACTTTATTAACCTATTAACTCTCAAACTCAGGCACGCAAACGGAGGCATGAAATAAGTAACTGATTAATTATCGGGTTTCATATCCAGTTATTGTGTGCCAGCTCATTTTTCCTGAGTTCAAATTAAAATGACAATCACTGCTAGGATTATTCATGATAGCCAGCGTCAATATATTCACAGTATAATTGGCTCCATCTTTGCTACATCTTCTCATTTGTACATCACCATATTAATCCAAACTGTATTAATAACTGTACTGAATATGGTCCTTGGGGTCCATTATTCAATCTGTTCTCGGGTTGCAGCACCGACATGTTGAGTTTCACTGACAGCTTTTTCACTGTAATCACCCACACTATTATTTTTCCATTGTATTGTTCTGCGTTTGTTCTTTTGAGATGGTTTTACCCCTGCTGTTTAAAAAGAGCCTAACAAATAGTACAGGCATCAATTACTGTATTAGATTTTATTCTTCACAAGTATGCTATGCTTTGGGTTTAGCTCATGTTTTAGAGATACTAATAGGAAGTGAGTGAGTCAGTGTGTGTGTGTGTGTGTGTGTGTGTGCGCGCGCGTGCGTGCGTGTCCGTCCGTCCAGTGGCAGCTTTCATAACTTCAGTCTCTCTCAATTTTTTTCCCTTCGTCTCTCTCTGACTCTTGGCATTTTGCATGTGGTTTGGCAGCGAAACAAACACTGGAGCAGTAATATTTGGTGCACTTAACATAGCTCAACAGAAGTGTTCGACTGAACTCAAGAATTTGCTTTTTGTTTGTGTCACTTTGGTACTTGGATAGAGTTTTGCATGCTCTGCTTCCCTTCAGCAATTCACTGTAAATGTTCCATTCGATAATCCATCTCCTTCAATCTAACTGTAGCATGGAGTGTGCGCCTGATTGTTGGCAGCCATGTTGACTTGTCAAAAATCAGCTCTCGCTGATTCTGCAACCTTTCACCACACAAGCCAGAAGACAAAATAAACTCTCCCAGTGAGGCATGTTAAATCGAGTTAAGGTTTTAGCATTTCATCTGGCGTTCGCGTCTTGTGCGGCAGGTTAGCTATCCTGTAGAAACGTGGTGATCAGATGTTTCTGGCAAAGCTGCAGTGTCTGTGGCGCTTCTGCGTGTGGGCTCTTTAGAGAAAATATGCTGAGCCCTAATGGTACTGCTCCAGCATGCTGCTCATCGTCTCTCAACGACACAGCAATGCACATACACATTGAACACACATGCGCACGCGCAAGCACACACACGCACACACACACACACACACACACACACACATACACATACACACACATACACACCCACCCTCGGCTTGCCTTGTTTTGTTTGTGTTAAATTGGGTGGCCCGCAGTTTCACTCTGTGAACTTCATGTCCACATGCCTCAGGCATTTATCTTTCTAAATGAAAAGGAAATCACCTTTAATCTTGAACAAATGTTCATTTTCCTTCATTAAAACAGAATTAAAAAAGATTATAAAAAGTAAGTTCAAACCATTCCTTTAACTGTTGGTCTTTATATGAACATGTAAAAGCTGGTTTCAAAGGGCTTTACAGAGAATTTGAATTCAGGAAGCGGATTAAACTAAAATGAAACGTTAATTCATTCGATCATTCCTCTTGATTAAGCACTTTATCAGGGTCATGCTGAATCACAGGAACAATGGGCATGAACTAGGATAGGAGGCCAGATGGTTGCAGGCCACCACATGTCCATTCACTCGTAGGTATAGGCATGTAACGAAACGTGAGACAATCAATTACAGTATTAATTTATGACGATTCAAGTCGAGGAAATATATGGACCATAGTTTTTACTAGGCTGTGTAATCTCATCGTTTTTCCAAACTGTAATTGGATTGTTTCAAGAGCAGAGGGTGCACTACAGTACAATCGAGCAAGTTTGCAGAACATCACTGTAAGCAACAGTGACGCAGCACAAATGCTACAAAAACACACAAACACACACAAAAAAACTGATTTAAAATGGGAAAGAGCTTTTGTGCGCTTGAGAGACTCCTGAAAGCAAAAGGAAAGAGAAGCAAATGGAGGAAGCTGAAGTGGACTACAGCCTTCATAAACGTTCATCAGTGTTTATTAAGTTTTTTTTATTTTTAATAGGAATATTTTACTTACGCCATTATATTTTACTCCAACCTTTATGAATGTTTGTAAATAATTACTGTTGGTTATTGACAAAACTTAACAAAATGAATGGTTTAAATTGATTTTTTTTAAAAAGGAAAACAAATGTTGCATTTTTTTGTTAATAAAATATTTCTTCATTTCATTTTTTTTTAAAGATATCCTGGGAAAATCTAATCGTGAACCCAATACAGTATTATGAATCAAATCGAATCATGCATTGGGTGTATCATGACATGCCTACCTACGCACAATATAGAGTATACAGTCCACCTAGTAGTATGCTTTTGGGAGGTGGGCGGAAACTGGAGAACCTATATGAAGACTTCTGGACATGGAGAACAGGCAATAATTGAGTTTTTTAAATAGAACTGCGGAGTCTGGAGCTGCACCACGTTTAACCGCGTTACTTACAGATTTTGCTTTTGAAGTTATACATTTATACGCAAGAAAAAGTTGCAGTTATTCACAGTAATCTCTGCTCAAAGGAATCCCTACTTTAACCCTATAGCGCTTATTTCAAATGTAGCCATTGCTAGGAAAACAGCTGTTTCCACTTTGGATACCGAGTCAAGGATACAATATCGAATATCTCTTTATTTTCAACAGTAATCAATAAGGGGGAAAATCTTGTATGCATGACTTCTTATTTTAACTGCGGTCATGCAGATCTTTTCTGACCTGCTCCCAAAGTAGTACCATTTTGGTCTTGGTGTTGAAGCAAGTTTCCTCGACTCTGCAGGAACTTGTTGGAGCTTGAAAATGCACACTGATGCCAGAGAAGGGCTCTAACACCTACATTCTCACGTGCGTATTTGAATTCAAAGGCTCATGGAGTCTGATGATTCTTTTTGTATTAAAATGACCCATGTTTCTGACCCATCATACACTCTGTTTAAAAGTTCATTTGCAAGCTCTGTTGCTCAGTCCTTTAATCTCATTTTCTCTCCGTACTGTACATTTCTAGGGGCTGGTTTGAATCACGCAGAACCATCTAATTACTGCAAACCAAAAATAGCTTTGAAAATGCTCAAACAGAGCAAATGCCAAAACAATGTCATGCTACCATTCACCATATAACTTTCTGTTGTCTTTCTCTCATTTGGCACACTAGCTCATTGAAATCCAGTCACAGCATGATTATATTTAATTGTTTTCTAGTTTTATGGCTTTTGGATTAAATTATGTACATGCAAACATTGCAGTTTGTTTTGCTATTCTCTCTCTCCTGTGTCTCTCTCGCTTGTTCTCTCTCTCTCCCCCTTTTCTCTCATATGTGACCAATTAGAGGATAGGAATAGTAAAAAGAAACAAAAGCTTTGTTTTCTCTCTCTCTGCCTTCTTGGGATTCCGACGGCTTTACAGCGACCTCAGCCATCAGATCCCTCTGATCATAGAGACCCTGGAGATAGATAGATAGATGAAGGGCCCCATCTTTGCCCTTCCTCCATCCCTCGCTCTTCTCTTTCACCACGGATGCCTTAATGATGTCTGCAGAGATACAAGAGTCCATTCAGCTGTGGTGCGATGGCCATTTGCTGCTTTTTGCTTCTGTGGTTGTGGTGAATGTGGTGATCAGTGTGCGATATTGAGCTGCTGGAAGGAGACACGTGCATCTGTCTGTATTGCTGCAAATAGAGAGCATGACATACAATTTGCATCCTTATAGTCTTCTTTATTTTGATCAGTAAGATCTGAATTTGGGAAAACAGAGCAAAGCTTTTAATTAATTCCTTTTTTGTCAGCTTTTAAGCTATTTATAAGCTCGTCCACAGGCAACGCCACTGTAGGTAGCGCATGCTGCTGGAATTTGGTTTCCTGGTGCTGTGGTTAAAGTTCATTCAAATTTAACCCAGTTTCAACGCACAACCAGGACGATGAGATCGGCTTCATGATGACTGAAGCCAGAAACATTTTGTGAGATTCAGATCTACCATTATGAATGATCTGTGTTTTGAACACTTTTAGTTGATGTGGCACTGCTTCAACTTTGTGATAAAAGCACTCATCATCCATACAGTGCTCCTACCTTAGCAGTGACTGAAGCACAAAATCCCCTAAACATGCTCTCAGACTGAATCTTCTCTATTCAGAAATAAGACAAACAGCCATTCACATTGACATTTACACCTGTGGGCTATTTGACCTAATCTGCATGTCTTTGTAGTGTAGGAGGAAACCGGAGCACCCAGAGGAAACCCACACAGGCACAGAGACAAAATGTAAACTCTGTACAGAAAGACCCCAGATGACTGCGAGGTTTGAACCCAGAACTTTCTTGCTGTGAGGCAACAGTGCTAACCACAGCACCACTGTTTGAAGAAAGTGAGGCTTGTGCGGTGCATTTATATTCAGTGATACTTCACGTGAGCTAGGGAACTCTGCGTGAACCAGGGAACTCTACCTTATACACTATTATTTAAAGAGTTTGTCATAAACAGCATTATCACAGCCAGCATTTAAAATGTATGTCCTTCCTCTTCCCCCATGATTTCAGACCTGTGCAGATGTGTTTGTGTGATATCAGTATTTTGGCAGGGCCTGCAAGGTTTATGGTGACATCATGTGAAATGAAAACGATGATGTGGAGGCTCACTGAGACATGACAGTTTTCTGGCGGAACACCAGATTATATCATGTTACCATATAAAGTATAAAGAAATACAGGACCTGAGGATACCACCACACCAAGACGCTCGGTCATGTGTTCAGGGAAAGAGTAAAGTGAAACTCATTAGGTGCTTAGTAGAACATAATCAGTGTTTTCTTTTTTGTTTGTTTGTTTGTCTGTTTCTAGGTGTTCAATGTAGTTATGCCAATGACCATGAAAATGAGTGGGCATCATAACAGAAAGTCAAAAGTGAAGCTAAAATGTCTCTTGAGGCTGCCTAGTGGCTGGCAGCAGTATGATTTATAACCCTGCCCACTCCAATGTTCATCCATGGGATCCAGGGTAAATTTCTATTTTAAGTTACATCTCTAGGGATTATTTTCAGAAATAGCGCTTTGTTGATTTTCAAACTCAGTTAACCTTAATCTCTGCCTCAGGAATAATTAAATTATATAAATAAGTATAATATATATAAATGTTCATCTTCTGCCGCTTAATCCTGTTCAGGGTCGCGGGGAGAACCTAGCTGACATCGGGTGAGAAGTGGGACACACCCTGGGTGGGTCGCCAATCCACCGCAGGGCGACACACAGAAACAGACAAACATTCACACTCACATTCACACCTACGGGCAATTTAGAGCAGCCAATTAGCCTAATCCCCTCTGGGTATGTCTTTGGACTGTGGGAGGAAAGCGGAGTAACCAGTGGAAACCCATGCAAACACGGGGAGAACATGCAAACTCCAGAAAGGCACCTGTGCCGAACCCGGGGCTTGAACCTAAGACCTTCTTGCTGTGAGGTGACAGTGCTAACCATTCAGCCACTGTGCTGCCCATATATATATAAATATTTATAAAATAAATGATAAATAAAGGGGCGTGGTTAATAATGTGATTGACGGGCTTTGACCATGACAGTCAAGCCTCACGAACATGCACACACTTTCCAACAAGCACTTGAAGCTCTGGACAGTTCCGTAGCAAAGCCATGTCTTGTTTTGGTGTAAATCGTTCTACCAGATCCTCAGTGGGGACTTCACAGTTTTTCCAGTATGTTGCTCATGTTAACGTTTAAACTAGCTCGTTGTACTGATATTATAACTACCAAACCAACATGATTGATTAAAGTGGTGACATAATCAAAGGTAGCTCGATTTCATAATAATTTATTGACCGTATGACCTTAGCGAGCACTTGATATGTCTTGGTAAGGTTAGCCAGTTATTTTGTTTTAAACAAACTGCACTGACAGAACGGGTGGGGAATAAATGAGCACTTAATTTATTGCAGGTGTCAGAGGCAGATGAAAATCACAGAGAGCAGGGATTTTTTCTTTCCTTAAAAAATTGTTTGTGTCGAGTCTAAATCCCGACTACTGTTCAGCAGTATATTTTCAGTTACATTAGCTACTTAAACTTCCATTAGTTGTCAGCTTGCTACCAAATGGTAGCTCAGTCATTCATGACTCCAAGCTCGAAAATCTTTTCCTGACAGCGGTTGTAATTATTAATGCTGTACTTACCACTTTCAGTTTGCCAATTTATGTTGCACTTGAGGGAATTCACCTTGGACACACACGTAGACGCACACATACGTTTTATGTGAAATATCTTTAAATGGATGGTGTGCCACAATAGATCATAACTAGACTAACCTGGCTCTAACACTACAGAGCCAATAGAGGCTGATCAGTCTGCTAAGTTGATGACAATACTTTGGATTAACTCTGAACTTTCAGTCCATATTAAACCTCTAAGGAGAGATTTGTTTACCTCAACCTTGAAAAGGTGTTTGACTGAAACAGGTGTTTTGGATTGTTTGGCTCAATCTTAGTCTTACAAGAGAGGGGTTCTAGCTGTTGCTAGGTATAGTCTGGTGCTTTTTTATTACTAAACATGGACATGAACCTCTACTTTCACAGGACGAGCCCATTTGGCTGACCTTGAGTACACTAAACACAGACTTTTTTTTATAGTCTGTTGGCAACCAATCAAAAATATCTCAATTATTCACCACATATATATTCCTTTTAAATTCACGGCAGTCGTTTTTACAAAATGGATGCTGGTGACTGTAACTTGCCCGGACTTGCAGAGAAGAGTGAATAGCCAAATAGATAGCCCCTTTCAAAATTCTGAAGCTTGTGGCTAGATAAGTGTACACTTGCTCTATCCTCACGCTGACTCTAATGTACATATCAGGCTGCCCTTTGCTCCACTCATTGTGTGGATGATCACAGGCATAGTTGAGGGGCGAAGTCAGAAATCGGTTCGGGACAAGCTGGGAAACTCATTAGTGTGCCTTGGCCGCTCCTTGGCTTCCACTAACCCCTCACAGGAGCCATCAAGTTTGGGGGGCAGGGAGGGGGGGTCACAAGACAGTCTTGCCTACGTTGACCTGGCTCTCTGACTGGGAAAGAGGATGTCAAGGCCCCCATTTTAGGGGTTAGAGTAGTGATGGATGACTGATGGCACCACTGCCATAAAGCAGTGTTTGGATTGAGATGTAGCTTGCAGAGATGTCTTTGTTTTAGTTTCCCATGTTTCCCATGGAGAGGTTGTAGTGGTGAAATAATTAAATTCCTTTAACTTGTAAGTGAAGTGGGAAGACTGTGGTCTGCTTCAGTACATGCATGTTTGGTCTCCTTTTTTAACTGTAGCATTGCGTAAAGTTGATAGAACAGCACTGTTGAATTCTTGAATCTGATTCATCCTCTGTAACAGCACAACTTGGATAGTAATCCCAGTTCATTCAAATTCAAATCGCAGCTTGAAATGATTAGCATGCTTTTTGTGATTCATTATCATTTCTTAAATAACATCTACTTCACAAAATCTAAAGGCACAAATTAAAATAATATGGTCCTTTGATAAACAAAACGTATAATGACTGATGTGGGAAAGTTTTCTGTAAGGAAGCATTTAAATTTTGAAAGGTTGTGTTAAATTTGTCAAAGAAAAGTTTGCGATATATTCTTTTATTTCAGAGATTAAATTGTAATTATAAGTCAAATGAAGCGGTATTTAATAACGAAAATTATGATACAGAAATCTCTGTTCCTTATGCCCTGATGAGTAAAGATGGGATCAAGGGATTTATGTTACAGCAAGGAGGAATATCCTTCAACAATATTTTATATTAATAATATATTCATATGATTACGTTCCCGGTTTCACATTCCTGTCCGTAGTTGGGAATCGAGGCAATCTAGCTTGCTATGCCTGATAACATCTTTCACAGTGCTCCTGAATTCTAACAGGTATATAAGTCAGGACACACTACCCTGACCTGTTATTAATTTTTCTGCAACAGCACACCCCACCTTGTTTTATTCCTTACATAATAGATGGAATTATTAACTTGAATAATATCAGTAAAAACTGTCAAAAAATGTATTTACGTTTCCATGCCATGGGTTGTTCCGCATACTACCATTTGCAAAACAGTGATGGTCTGGAGAAGACGAGAGAAAAGAGAAAAATGTGGCAAATGAAAGTGTAGCATGAATCAAAGAGGCCTCATAGGATAATGATTGCTTCAGCAGTGACTGTGCTTCCTTGAGGCAAAAGACTAGCCGACAGCGAGACATTCCACCACATCAATTTATGATTTTTTGGATCTGGCTACAGATACAATCTACAGATACATTCATTCAAATCACTGCATGATTGCAGAACATACTGTCATGCAGCACCTTGTTTAGCTTCTTTGTGTTTTATTTAAATCATATCTTAACCTTCCTTTTACTCTTGTCCTCTACGTCTTTGCACCTTTCCACGTGTTAGCGAATTATATTTCTCTCAGTGAAAAACTTTCTCCACCCCATGTATTTTATCATTTTATCCATCACTTGTTTTCATTATCCATTGCTCTTTTGCGCACACACTTGCTTTCCTCATTCCACACGTATATGCACAAACCATTTGTTACCGGCCTCTTGAGGTTTGATAAAGCGGTCTGTGCCTCAGGGACAGGAGGGATGACGGCTGTAGAGATGACTAAGAGAGATGAATAGAAGAAGAACTCCAAGGAGTGGAGGTTTTCTGTAGCCTGTCAGCAGTCGCTGCTCCTTTCAGAGACTGTATGCGAAGAGGCTTAAGCCATCAAGCAACTTTTCCAGATGTGCAGAATCAAACGCACTGTTGCGCACACAGCCCGCAGGAACGTTTAGAGAGCCAGAGAGACTCTTAACTCTCTCAACAGCCATAAGGGACCTGGACTAGGTTAGACTTGAAGCTCATCATAGCAATGAAAGTGCACTTTGGTTCACGTTACCTAAAAAAAGGAAACCACCACTGTGTCAATGCACTACGACCAAACTTGAGGTACAATGATGGTTAGTTCTGGCCGTGCTTATATTCTGTGATGATAAGTAGTTCTTGGTTCTTAATTACCTGCAGCCTTCCCATCAGTGAGGCAAGGGGTACAGAGTAGACTTTACATTACAGTGCATTACATTTACAGGCATTTAGCAGATGCTCTTATCCAGAGCAACGTACAACAAGTTTTATTCAGTGTATGGCAGTCTGTGACATAATCTGTAAAAATTGGGTTTTGTCCTTAACAGGTAAATTCGAGCAGTGCCCAATATTAGGATTTCAAGACATTAACCCATTAACTGCCAAATTTTTCTTCTGAAAATGTTCATGTATTTCTATTCATTTAGATCCAAATAGTAACAAAAACATCTACTTTCAAGAAATATGACTGTTAATTTTTTTGAAATTTCAATTTTTAGTCAAAGTCCCAAATGGGGAT
>JAQLOM010000035.1:5831195-5845572 GCA_030068315.1 Chrysichthys thysi
CTGTATTAGCTCAAAAAGGTGCTTCTACTAAGTACTGAGCAAAGGGTCTGAATACTTACGTCCACGTGATATTTCAGTTTTTCATTTTTAATAAACTTGCAAAAAATTCTACAATTCCGTGTTTATGCCGTCATTATGGGGTACTGAGTGTAGAGTGTAGAATTTGATTGATTTTAGCATAAGGCTGCAACATTACAAATGGTGAAAAATTGAAAGGGGTCTGTACTTGTAAATATGTTTATAGATTAATAAACTTTTAATTGGACATTATGTACTGTGAAGCTGCTTTGTGACAATGTCCGTTGTTAAGAGTGCTGTATAAATAAAATTGAATTGAGTTAATAATAATAATAATAATAATAATAATAATAATAGGGCCCTGTGCCCATTGACCAGTACAGTGTCTTGGGCCTTACATAGCTTTGGTCAAGAGTGCAGTTCTCCACTGTAGAAATGAGTAAAGGAGGCTTTTGAATCATAACTGTGCACTTGGGCAATAAAGTTTTATGATTGCTCTATAAGCTGTTGACCTAAATACACATGCAACCCTTCAGTGGTCTCTAGTGCTTAATGTTCTTTTCATGAACACTCTGCTTCAGTCTCTGCTATATGAAACATAACCAGTCCCAGATGTATTGTACTGTACTCTCATGCAGGCCCAGCTGCAAGTCAAAGTTCAAGAAAGTGGTCATGCAAAGGTCATCATTCACGTGACTAATATTTAATATGAGATGATCAGGGATGAGACATACTTGCCTCAAGGAGAGTTGGTCCTAACTCAAACCAGCTGCCACTTATAAAATAGCCATGTCTTTGTTCCCTGCATCTGTGTCCTGGGTAGAATTTCATGACCTTTATGGCTCCTGTATTGACCCTCAGTATGTCTATTGACATTTGTGTGCTTGAAAGTTATCAAAATCATTAGATGTTTATACACAAGTCCTAAAAGTAGATAAAGAGAACCCTGTGAAAGAAATGAGACAAAAATATTATGTATGTCTTAATTTATTTAGTGAGGGAAATGATCCAATATTACATACCTGTGAGTAGCAAAAGTATGCAATCCTTCTCATCACTCCTGCGCATCCCCCTGGAGGAATTTTAGCCCATTGCACCATATAGAACATCTTCAACTATAAGATGTTAATGCATTTACTCACATGAACCTCATCGCACAACATTTCAATTGGATTAAGGTCAGGATTTTGATTTGGCCATTCCAAAACACGAAGACTTTAGGGTGTTGTCTTGATCCATGAACCACTTTCTCAGATCACAGACAGATGTCCTGATATTAATCTTTAGAATTGGCTGGTTTAATGTAGAATTCATTGTTTCATCAATGATGGCAAGCTGTCTTGGCCCAGATGCAACAAAACAGGACCAAACTGTGATTACTACCACCTCCATGTTTCACAGATAGGATATGGTTCCTTTTTTTTTTTTTCTTTCTTTTTTCAGTTTTATGAGCATCAACAACTCTTTTTCTAAGGTCCTCAGGAATCTTCTTTGTTTGTGCCATGAGGTCAGACTTTGTCAGAGCCCTGTTCCTTTAAATGAGACATGACGTCCACTCATAAACAGATTGTCATCCCACTGATTGAAAACTATAAAAACGAAATCTAAATCTAATTTCTAATTTAAATCTAATTAATTGCCATTCCTACAGATTCATATACTTTTCCTACAGAGAGATTTGTAATATTGACTCGTTTTCCTCAATAAAGAAGCATTTTTAAATTCGGTTATGTTGATCTACTTTTAGGGCGTGAAGAATATGATGATGTTTTATGGCATATTTATGCAAAAATCTAAAAACGTTTAAAGGGTTTAAAAACTTTTAAGCACCACTGTATCTCTGAACAATATGAAACATTTAAATAAGGAATAAAACATTGTGGAGTTAGTATAGTTTTAGGAAAATAATCAGTGACCGGATAGTGAGATGCAGCCCAACATCCCAAAATGCTTTATTCCTCTTATACACCAGTAATGTACCAATGATAATTTTTTTTTAGTTTTTTTGTTTCATACTTTTATCTGTTTGTAGCTATATAATGTGAAAAGACCACAAAATAAAGGTAGTTCATGTTGTAGTTGTTATAGGAAGTGTAAGTCCTCACCAGACCCTTTTTACGCTTTTGAAGTTAATAAAGACAAATTGTTCTTAAAATGACCCTGGGGACTGCTTCCATAAATGTTAAATAAACCTATCTTTAGAGAAATCTTAACCATATATGATTCTAGGTTTTTCTTTTCAATCTGTTTATTATTATTACCAGATCATGTGCGTTGTCTGCCATACAGGTTCCTGTGAATGTGCTGTTACTGTCGAAACAATAAAATATTAGAACAAGTCAGTTAATGTAAACCTGTGATTTGCATCTGGCACTATCGTCAGACCTGCTTTTACACAAAATTAATCAACACCTTCTGAGCAATGAGAGTCAATAATTCAACAGCGCTGTTGTACCGTATAAGCTACATTAACATATTTCTGTGCATGAGTGTATGTGATACAGTACATAGCTCTAGTTAACATTTCCTATAGTCTGCTATATTTGTACTACACCAGTGGATCTTGGTTGCATGTGTAGAACAAGATGGCAGTAAATCACCCTTTGTATTTGAAACACATTGTCCTACTTCACGTTGGAGGACTGATCCCACGTCCTTGAATTATTGAGCATAGGAACAAAAGTTAGCATAGATGCTGCATCATAATCATAAATAAATATTAATTGATCAACAGATTGTTTGCAGCTACTACAAAATAATGCTTGCAGAAGGAACACTTTGATGTGGGATGTCTGTTCAGATCTTAACACTCATTTTAGTCTCTGTTAAAGATCAGGCTACAGAGCAGGTCAAAGGTCAGGGTCAGAGGTCACCATCACAGTCAGAGGTTAAACCCATCCAGGCTTTAGAGGGAGGCATCAAAGCAAAGCGCCAACTGAGTTCTTTTAAAACCTTTTAGACTTTATCTAAATAATAAAAGATATTCTGAGCATTTTCTGTTTTTACGACTTTTTTTTTTTTTTTTGGCAAAATGAAGACCTTTTGTGTTATGTTCTAAATAAGCACTAAATTTCAAGAGAGAGGAGAGAACTGATGATGGCTGATTTGGTGTAAAAGAATAAAAACTCATTTAAATAAGAATATGCTGAACCAAATCCAAATTCCTATTTGATCAAACAAGGTAGGTAGGCAATCCGTTTAGTAATAATGTAAATAACACATGCACATGAAATCACAAGCAGATCAGTTTTCTTTTCTTGCTGTTGCTCATTGTATTATGTGTTTTGGGTCATTCATTCATTCGAGCCACCAAGGCCTCATAGTGTACCCAGTGTGACCTGGTGGGCATACCTCATACTATACCATACCAAATGTGAAGCATGATAGAGGTTGCATCATTATCTGATGCTGCTCTGCTGCATCTAGGCCTAGACAGCTTGCAGATATTAAGGGGATGATTAGTTCAAAATTATATTATTTACTACAACCATATTAAGAAACCTCTCAGGGCAATGTAAGAGAAGCCATCTTTCACCTGAAGCTTGATATACATTGAATGTTATGACAAAATATTCATTGCATATAAATAATATGCATCAGCTGTGATCTAAATTTTAGCATAGACACTTCTTCTTCTCTCTCCTCTCCTCTAGACTAAAGCCAAAGAGCTCCCGCTCTCAGCTGTACGTTTCATGGAGGAGCTGGGTGAGTGCACCTTCGGTAAAATCTACAAAGGTCACCTGTACCTGCCAGGTATGGAGCATGCTCAGCTTGTGGCCATCAAGACTCTAAAGGACTTCTCCAGCCAACAGCAATGGAATGAATTCCAGCAGGAGGCCTCGGTTTTGTCTGAACTCCATCATCCCAATGTTGTGTGTCTCCTGGGGGTGGTGACGCAGGAGCAGCCTGTGTGCATGCTCTTTGAGTTTCTGCCACTTGGAGATCTCCATGAGTTCCTGGTCATGCGCTCGCCACACTCTGATGTCGGTTGCAGCAGTGATGAAGATGGCACAGTTAAGTCCAGCCTTGACCATGGCGACTTCCTGCATGTTGCAATGCAAGTAGCAGCCGGCATGGAGTACCTGGCCAGCCACTTTTTTGTCCACAAGGACTTGGCAGCGAGGAACATACTTGTAGGAGAACAACTTCATGTTAAAATTTCAGACCTGGGACTGTCAAGGGAGATCTATGCTTCTGATTACTATCGTGTGCAGCCTAAAATGCTTCTTCCCATCCGCTGGATGCCTCCGGAAGCCATTGCATATGGAAAGTTCACCACAGATTCTGACATCTGGGCTTTCGGAGTAGTTCTTTGGGAGATCTTCAGCTTCGGCCTTCAACCCTACTATGGCTTTAGCAACCAAGAAGTGATTGAGATGGTGCGCAAGAGGCAGCTGTTGCCGTGCCCAGATGACTGCCCACCACGTGTCTACACACTAATGAACGAGTGCTGGCAAGAAGGACCTGCACGAAGACCCAGGTTTAAGGACATCCATGCTAGACTGCGTGCCTGGGAGGGCTTGTCGTCCCATGCCAGCTCCAGCACACCATCCGGAGGCAATGCCACTACTCAGACCACTTCACTCAGTGCCAGTCCTGTCAGCAACCTCAGCAGCCCACGCTATGCTGGATACATCTATGGGGCTCCTCAGGGGATACCAGCTGGGCAAATTGCAGGTTTTATGGCAGCACCAATGCCCCAGAACCAACGCTTCATCCCCGTGAATGGATACGCCATCCCTCCGGGCTACACTGCTTTCCCAGCTGCCCACTTTGCCTCAGCTCAGGCACCCACACGAGTGCTCCAGCACGGTCCTCCCCCTAAGAGTCGCTCCCCAAGCAGCGCCAGTGGCTCTACCAGCACCGGCCACGTTACTAGTGTGCCCTCCACAGGCTCGAACCATGATGCAAACACACCACTGCTTTCACACTGTGTCACTCTAGCTCCTGTGGCCACCGTGCAGGGTGGAACTGTGTCCATGTTTGGACACATGGCACAAAAGGGGCTGCCGATGGACCCGGCTCAGGCATCGCTGTTAGCCGACTCCAACAGACTCGTGTACAGCGAATCCGTCATTGCCGCCGAGTTGTGAATGCATCTTTCCTTTTTTTGTAAATGATTATAATTATTGATATTTTAAAATGTTTTCTTTCACTGTGTAAATACCAACTAGCCGGAATGGAATGTAAAAGATTTATATTCTAGGTTTTTATATGAAAAATGCAAGAAAAGAAGAAAGGAAAGCCTCCTCATTTCATCTTACTGATGATACCAGTATGATGCCTGAAGAAGACTTTGGCACCCTTTGATTTTCTTCCGCTCACCCTTTTCCAGCTGCAATGAGATAACTGTAAAGGAATCCTCGTCTTGATCACAGCCCTGAAATACAATAGTCATGAAATCATGTCCTTTTCAAGAACATCTGCCTCAAAGCCATTTTGAACAGACTCTGGCTTGAGCTCAAGTCAATGTTTCTCATTCTCTTCTCTTAAAGTCATCAGTCTGATAGTTTGGTTTAGCTTTGGTAATTGCAATAGTTATCAAATGTATTGATGATTGAAGGTTGGTCTGCCTTTTACTTTGCGACTCAATTAATGCCTTATAACTTCAACTCTGCTTTGCCTTTCCAAGTAGCTTTAAATCTTACCAAATTCTAATGAATTCAATTGACAGAACTATACATATTCATTATATAGACTAAAAGCCTTTTATACCCGACCTTCGGAAAAGCTTGTTGCACTGTTTCTTGTCATAAACTGGTGAGTGCAAAAGTTTGTGCACCCTAAGCTAAATTTAAGGCAAAGATATTACATTTATGGTTCCCACCTCTTCCCTGATTCTCCCTGACATATCTGTTCTAACTCTGCCAGCTTGACCAATCTTTGACAAGTCTGACAAACATATTTGTAACTGCGTCAGGCATCACTCGAAATCAGGCATTTTCTGTCGATTTTGCTTCTATTTATAAACAATGTGGGCTGCAATCCTTAGCTTTTAGCTGCACTTACATTGTTTGATGAGACAAATGCAGTTTTATGACAAAAATTTACTTTAAATTAGCTTCATAATTAGCATGATGGTGTTTCACAGGACTAAGTATTTTAAAGTGAGAAATCATTTTAGCAGAAAGAACAAACAGCCACTAACTAAATGAGTACTAAATGAATACCTGTTGTAATTGTAGCTTCCTTGACATTTACATTCCATTTCCTTTCAATTATTTGGTAGACCCTTTATCCAGAGTGACTTACAGTTAAGCTGAGCAGATGAAGGTTAAAGGCTTTTCTCAGTGTCAGCGTGGTGGTACTATCCAAAATCACAAATTTCTGACCATTAATTTAGATCTGAAACCACTGAGTCACTACTGCTCTCTCTGTCAGTCTAATAATCATCCAACTGTACTTGGATGGCAATTTGGGCTTTCTGCCCATCTTTCTGAATGTTCAATCATGCTTCCATGCTTCTTGCTATTTGGCTGCATGACAGTGTGCTCAATCTGTCTTCCTCTGCAAAGTCACTTAAAACTAGATTTTTGTCTTTACAGATTTTTAGCCTTTGAGTTGTATATTAGTGGGAAGGTCTAGGAAACATAAAGCATGTGTGATATGGCGAGTAAAATACATCGGCAATTTGCCAGCCATTAGAGTTTTCTATTTTATTAAAGAATTAAATATTTCTCTGGTTATAGTTACAGTTAATATTGTAAAACATTCATGAAACAAGTTATAGCAAGTATAATATCTAGCAGCTATACCCCATTGTTCACTTACCAACCTCTCACTTTTCACTTTTTTAAGTTAATAGAGAAATTTGTTTATTCTCTTAAGTTAATAAGGGAAAGCAGGAATTGCTCTGCCCTGAAGACTTTCCCTTGTTGGAAAACTTTACCTCTGACAGAACAACTTCACCTTTGACTGTTACAAATTGCAGACACTTGAGATTCCTTCCAAAAACACTAATCTCCTTTCACCATGTTTCACCATATTAACAATGAGATATTTTCCAAATAATGTGACTGTTAGTTAGTTTTCCAAATCATGTGCAAGTGCCTGTTAGTTGTTACTGTAGAAACCACAATGCTTATTAGAACAAGTGCATTAAAGGAGGAGTCATGAATTCTGGAGAAAGATTCTTTAATTTTGAACTGAACAGCCAACCAAATACACAGTGATCCTACAGAAGCCCCCCCCCCCCCAAAAGACATGGACGTGCAAGAACACTAACACTAACGACAATGGGAGTTTTCTTACTGCGGAAATGCAGTGAATGCAAATGAATTGTTTCCCCAATCATATTAGTGTTGAATCCTGTATCAGTCAGCTAGTATTATCATGTTCTTATTTTCTTTGTGCGTCAGCTTGTATGGACTGGACTGGGAGCTTCACCTAAACATCACAGGGATTAGCTGCACTGTAAAGTCACTAGCTCTTTTGTATGCTTATTTTAGTTAGTTGCTATGCAACTATCAAATGCAGATGTGCACCAGGGTCCAGGCTGTCATTCAGGGTACAGATAAAAGGTCACACACATAAAGCTAGAACAACCTTCTCTGGAAATGCCTCTTTGCCTGTGTCATAACATGTTATGGCATATTATGAACAAACATCACCTTGCTATGCATGTAATAACTGATATTTGAATTAATAGTTTATTTTTGAATCAATGGTTTATTTTTGTACAACGTTTTGTATCAACAATATTGCAATTTTCTTGTACCTCTAACCATGTTGAGACTTTTAGTGATCATGATTATGGTATGAGCTCATGTTTGTAATGTGGACAAATCACATATCTTTTCTTTCTCAATGTCTTCAAACATGTGCCTCCAGGAACATTGGACGATTTATACGGCTCTTTGATTTATAACCATAATCGCTTGTACAGCAAGTCAAAAACCACTTAATACTGAAGACTGTGAATGGTTTTTTGGCTCTCCATAGGTGGGTGCCATAAAGGACACAGTAAATACATGCTAAACGTTTACACTCTTTATATGTCAACTTATGTGGCCTTGATTTTTTTATTTTTTTTTTTGTCATTGTGAGAAAAGATTTTTGCACAAATAGAGTGTATGGCAATATTGTTATTAAACAACCGTTTTTTTTCTCATATTGAGGACATTTAATTATTTCAGGCTTGAGAGTAAATCATAAAAATCAACTGATAATACTCTTCATGCTACATATGAAAAACCTGATCTTATTTTAAAAAATTGTGCCAAGAATTTATAAAGAAGGGTGGCATGGTAACGTGAATTAATTTAGTGGTGCAAATAGTCACGAATTTTCAGTAAATCATGCTGTATATACAGCATTATAAATGAAACCGTAATAATCTGGTACTGTTTAAAGAATTGCTGTCATCACACTGTTGTACCATATATGGCCACAAGAGGGAGACACAGATTAACTTTAGAGCAATCCTAAATGTAAAGGCTTGGTTAAGTTAATAAATTCGTTTTAGCGGCCTCTTGTGGTCAAATAAGGTATAGCGTTTAAAAAAAAAAAATATATATATATATATATATATATATATATATACAGTTCAACAGATTCACACAGGGTTGCCAAATAAATGGGTTTACCGCGGAACTGAGCCACTTTTTACCTGCTCCTGTGAACTTGGTTTTTTTTTCCATATTATATTGTAATATGGAAATGAGATGTAAGCAGCTTATATCTTTCAGTTTTGACCATTAGCTGCATTAATAATTATATCAGTAGAAGATCCTCACAAAAAGATAGTAAGGCAAACGTGTGTGTGTGTGTGTGCACGCGCTGAGTAGCTGAATGTGGTTTATATTATATTGCACTTCATTAACTAACCCCTCAAAGGTACCTTGTCCTTGTCTTTCAATAAACAAAAGTCCTTTATGTCTGCAAATCCTTCTGTAGAGAAAAGAATACGAGTCGTGTGTGTTTGCCAAGGCAATAGAAGAGTAATTTTGCGCATATGGAGAGATGATTAAATGCACACACATATGAACACAATCCTGGCTCAGAGAAGGAGAGGAGTTTGATGTTGGGAATGTTTTTGATCAGTTCTGCTCTCCGGTTTCCATCATTGCTTATCTGGAACAGGCGCAGAAATGACCAGGCAGGCTGGAATGCACTGCGAGGAAACCGACCCAATCTGTCATATTACAGGTTTTTGTGCGTGTCTGGTAAGGTAATTAGCTTGAAAACAGCTATGTATTGTTGGTCATTAAATGAGACCTTGCTTTCCAACTGCTTGTGTGAAATGCAGTATTATCTAGAGATTATTGAGACACATCCTTACTTTAGTCGGATATTGAAGCTTTGCCATGTGCATGGATGTTTCAGCACAACTTTGAATTTGGTGAATAATCATTGTCCTGGCGTGAGACCTGAAACAAATACTTGATGTCAAAGAAAGTTGTGTTGATTGATTTTATTAGGTTATATTTATAGTCTGGTACGTGAGCATCCTCACAGTGCTGAGATCACTGAGATTTAACCTGAAACGAATCAAATTTTAACCAATCCTGTAGCACCCAACTTTAAACCCTTTTTTTTTCAATCAGCATTGTATTTAAAACATCATTTAACCCCTGTGATATTCTTACACTAAACTTAGATTAACATTAATCCTGCTGCTTTATTACATTAAACACAGGATTAAATTTCCTGGATTCATTTTAATCTTTCGACTCATGTTTAAAGGTTTAACTGTCTGAAATTTTCACTGTACTGTATGTTTGATGGATTATGGGGAAACTAATGCTCCAGAAAGTATCTATAATTGCTGATTTCAAGAGTAGCATTGGTGTTTTTATCCTGAGCATGCGTTACTGTCTGCATGAAGTTTCACAAAACGTATTCTCCCCCTGTCTCGGTGGGTTTCCTCTAGGTTCTCCGGTTTCCTCCCACCTTCCAAAAACATGAATATAGATGGATAGACCATTCTAAACTGCCCCAGGTGTATCTCAGTGTATGAACGCATGTATATGTGCATGTTGCCCAGCGATGACTTAGCATTGTGCCTCATCCTCAGCACTCTCGTTGTTATTCTCATATAACACAACTAAGATCCACTAAACCAATGTATTAGCTCTAAATGCTTATCTGACTCCTTGTTGATGTAACCCACCTACACTGCCTTCTAGGAATAGGTACCAGCATGCAGGACACGCTGTTTGATGTTGGTTCCATACAGTCTACAGTAAATGAGATCCAATTCCTTTTGGTACTACAATACCATCCTTTTGGTACTACAATGTAATATGGATGAAGCTTTGAAAAATAAATGATATCCAAGCCACAGTATGTTCAGATTCTCCAAGTTGCATGAGTGGATTTTCTTAATAAGCCTCAGTTTAGTCTGATATATGTGTATATATATGATCAATGGCTGACAAGTAGTCATGAGGAAGGAGAGAATGAGGAGAGAGAGATGGAGACACGAGTAACTCCCAAATCCCATGAAAGGCCATGGCTCTGAAAGGGAGATAGGTAATTGGCGCAAGAGGAAGCAGATGCTGCTTGCTGACTGACTGACTCTTAATCACCCACTGACATGATTTGTGCCTTTCATGTTCCACATGACACATCTTGTTTTTCACTCCCTGCATTTCACTCTCGATGCCCCTTATTATTTTTCTTTTGCTCATTCAGAATTGAGCCATACGATTCTACCAGGCCTTTCACATCCTGCAACATTTGATCAAACCCTTCTTGATGAATTCTCTGCATGGCTGAAGTGACACATGCATGTAGACTGTTGACATGCCAGTCTTTTTTCTTTCTTTCTTTCTTTTTTTTTTTTTGCTTTTGCTTGCAAGACAGTGCTTTGTGTGGTCCTTCATATGGTTCTCTGTTATGTTGGTAGTATAAATCCTGCACTGACAACAACAGGTTCCCTCAGGGAGAAACAGCATCATAGAAACCTTGTAGTAATACTGCAAATACTCTATAGTACTCCTATAGGACTCTGTCGCATAGTAATTTAATATAGACTACCTACAGAAAATTGTAGGTAAATATTACCGAATTTCAACAGTATTCTCTAGCTATATGTTGGCTATAATTTATAGTGAGCCTGTTATTCTACAGTTTTTCTGTGTTACATGGTACCAAGTTCATGTGTAATTTTAATAAAACTATACAAAATATAGATGACAGCTATTTACACTACAAGTAGTTACTACTGATTGACTGCTGCACAAATACAGGTAAAGCAAAGATACTATAAGACTGTAGCACAGAAAACATATAGATAGGAAAACATTATAGAGGGAATTAAAGAACATCACAGAAGTATTATACATTACTATAGAAATCCTATAGTATTACTGGGGTTGTTTTTCTTAAGTGGAGAAAAATCCTTTATGGAATCTTCTACACCAGAAGTAAAAATGTCGGCCGTTTTAAAAGCTGTTTGTATTACACCACAGGATGGGTGAATTCTCCAAACTGATTCGTCAGAGGGTGCTGATTAACGTTCTACAACAGCAGCACTGAAAGGTCTGACTGGGAGGTAAATCAAAGGTGTATATTATATTGTTGTCAATTTACAACATAGTAATAATTAATTCAGAGTCGTGCTGCATAATCTAAGCCTAATAAACAGACTTTAATCATATGCTGTTATTTAAAAACCCGCAAAAATGTGTATATGATATCGTAAAGTTACCTGTTAGGTGACGTTTATGAAGCTATAATAATATAAGGTATATAAGGAATACTGTATAACATAAGGAAACTCACTGCTTCAGTAACACTTATTAAGTTCAGTAGCTTTGCTTTCAGTGGTTTGTGCTTTTTTTTTCGGTTTCTTGGTAACATGACATATTTTTGGTCTTATTTACTTCAAGGAAGATTAAGAGAAAAGACTGACTGATGAGTTTAAGTTTTAAAAAGTAGGAATGAATACAAAATGTAATAGGTGCTGAATTGCTGTGGTATAAAAGGAATAAAACACTTTAGAGCACAGTGTTATGGGAAAATAATCACCTCGGGGTCTTAAGAGTAAAGTGAATTCGCATGAGGTCACATGGCAAAGCTCCACTGTTGATTATTTTCCCATAACAGAATGACTGTTGGTTTTTTTTTTTATTTTTTTTTTTTATTCCTTCTGTAAGCAAACTGAATGACAAATTGTTACAAAATCAGTTAAAAGTACCAGTCAAAAGTTTGGACACATCTACTCGTGCGAAGGTTTTTCTTTATTTCACAAGTGTAAAATAACACATGGAATTAAACAAAAAAGTGAAATATGTTTCATATTTTAGATTCTTTAAAGTAGCCAGCATTTACCTCGATGACCGCTTTGCACACTACTGGCATTATCTTAATCAGCTTCATTAGGTAGTCACCTGGAATGCTTTTCAGTTAACAGGTATATCTTGTCGAAAGATCATTAGTGGGATTTTTTGCCTTCTTAATGCCTCTGAGATTATCAAAAGGTAAAAATAAAAAATCATAAATATATCAAATAAACTTCAGTAAATAGCCCTATTCAACAACTGTAGTAATCCAAATTATGTTACAAACTGCTCAACTAAGTAAAGAGAACCAACAGGCCATCATTACTTTAAGACAGGAAGTGTCTTTAAAATAAGAATAATAATTAAAAAAAAAACTGAATTAGATGGTGTGGCCAAGCTTTCTTTCTTTTTTTCTGGTATTGTAATGATATGAGCATTGCAGACCATCCCCCAACACCATCTTCCAAATTATAATTTTTTTACTGCAATCTTGATTACAGTGGGGGTTTTTTCTCAAATACAAAAAGCATACTTAAACCGACAAACAAACATTGTTTTCATTCTTTTGCTTCTATTAATTCAGTTTACAAGTGAAGCATAATCCACAGCAGATGGCCCTGGCATATTAAAGGGGCCCGACAGCAACTCTGTGGCAGTCCTGAGATTTGAATTCGCAACCTTCTCTTCACTCACACAGAACCTTAACCACTGAGTCCCAACGAAAAGAAACCACTTTCGTATCTTTACTACATGAACTCTAGTCGTATAAGCCATATAGTGTGGTTCGGTTAGTCACTAAACATGACCGAGAGCCTACTTTTTAAATGAAGAGGCTTTTTGAGTGATATTGTAAACATACAAAAGAGATCAGATGCACTATGAGCCATGGGTGGAGTATCTCAGATAGAGACTATACAAACACAACTTAATCTCAAAATCTCTTAATCTCTAAATTCAGTTGTCTGTAGTAACAAACAGCATTAATCTTCCTTGTATATGTCCCCAGTCACGTAAGCAGCACAAATCTAAAATCCACTATATTGTACTCGGGAGGACAGTGAGCTGAGATTCATAACAGAGACACGGACAATCAAAGGGAGTGTGACGACTGACTAGGCTTTGTGTCGAGATGAAAAGCTGAAAGGAGAAACGGGATAAGTAAGCAGGTACACCCCCACCCACACACATACACATCCACCCAAGAACAAGACAAACTCTCAGTTGTCAGGCCATGTGAACTGTTGTTAAAGGTTGCTCTGTGTTTGACCTCTGGATAAAAGAGGGCACTGTCTGAGTCTAATGCCCTTGACCTGGAGAGAGAATGGGAACAAAAAGCCTTCTCAGTTTCTCAAATAGTCAATCATCTTCCACTCTGGCCTCAGACTTTCATGTTTACGCTCTATATTAACTACGAAGTTTATTATAACTAACACAGTCAGCTGGACAGCCAAATCTGACCGTTTACTGACCTTAACATCTTTTATCCAAAATACTTACTGGTAAATCATTGGAGTGTAATTTTAATGTGGAACACCCGTAATGAATGTTTCATTTTATGGATTTATCCCAGTGAGATTAAGACTCTCTCTTACAATGGAGCCGTCCCTTGCCAAGATGGCAAGAAACAGAACTATTAAATAGAGTCGACACTGGCCATGTTAACACCTTAAACACCCAGCTTGAGCTTACTAAACAATTATTTGAGTTCAAGTAAATAAAATTAGTAACTCCTATAAATTATTTTGATACTATTGAAAAAATGTGTAGTTACAGAAGTGAGGAGTATACTGGTGATATTTCTTGGGACTTTATGTAATTTACACCAAAATTGCATCACGTGAACTTATTGCGATTTTAGAATATGTAAGCGTAGTGTGAAATATTTACAGCGGTGTTTCTGAGCCAAAATAATGGGTTTTTAAAACATTTTAAAATCAGCAAGTGATCCAAATAAAGAGTGTAAGAGGTATTTGAGAATGTTTCTCAAAAAAATAGTCTAAAAAAAACCTAAAAAATAAAAACTTCCCTGTCATCTCAGAGAGTTCTCCCTTGCTTTTATATATATATATATATATACTCAGCAAAAAAAGAAACGCCCCTTTTTCAGGACTGTGTATTTCAACAATAATGTT
>JAQLOM010000035.1:5874500-5889427 GCA_030068315.1 Chrysichthys thysi
GTGGAATCATTTCAAATTTAAAACGACAAAGGACGAAGAGCTTGATAAAACCAAGGTAGTTTGCAAGATATGCCAAGTAGAGCTCAGTTATTGTAGGTATACCACAAACCTCAGAAACCACCTGACAAGGTACCACACTACGCTAACCTTAGCTTCCGACAACAAGCTGCCCGGAGCGAAACAAAAGAAACTGAAGGACCTGCTAGCATTACCATCAGAGTCTCCCCGGGCCATAAAGATAACCGAGGCCATTGAAACTTTTGTTTGCAGAGATTTACGCCCATATTCGGTAGTGGAAATTGAAGGATTCAGGCAGCTCATTCAGGTACTCGAACCACACTACGTTATTGTGCAACGTAAACATCTGACTGAAACTGTGATACCCATGATGTATACCTCTGTGAAAGACGCGATACGAATGAAAATGCAGTCAGCAAACAGAGTCGCTATCACGTGTGACACCTGGACATCGCTGTCAACGCAGTCCTACTTAACGGTGACATCTCACTACATTGACACAGAGTGGTGCCTCATATCTCATGTACTACAGTTTAAGTTTACTGTCTTCGTTTTGTTAATATTAATACTTTTAATATTTTTAAAATATTTTTTCACTTAAACAATACAAATTGCTGCAACGTTCATTTGCACTTTTTACATTTGCACTTTTTATTTGCACTTTTTTAATTACAGGATGATAAAGTTTTGTTTACAGTTACGTGTGAACTGTCAAATTTACAAAATAAAGACGTGTATTTTGCAACGTATTGTATGGAGATATTTTCGTTATTTAAGAGCAGATTGAATCGATTCAGATTGAATCGAATTGAATCGAATCGACTCGTGATTAATCGATTTAAAACCCTAAGAATCGAAATCGAATCGATCTAGGAAATTGACTGTGATACCCAGCCCTAGCTGTTATAGAAAATTCATCAATGCCTTCTGACCAGTCAGGTACAAGAATTCAGCAGCACTGTGGTATAAACTTTAATTATAAGTTTATATAATCACCAAATAACAGGGTGAGTTTGAAACTCTTACACCCAACTGGCCACTATTAGTCACAGCAATTGTGAAAGTTTTAAAAGAGACAGTGGTGCAGCCCAGCCATATGTTTAACATTTCCATGCTGCTGTACAGAGACAAATCTGTCCCTGAATAGTTAAGCTGAAATCATGAAACCTTTTACAGTTTGACATGAGCACCTGCTGGACAGGGAAGCTTTAGCTCTGACCTGCCATGGTGGAGATCACTTTTAATCCTCCAGAAGTACAAAAGGTCAAACACGAGAACAAAGGCAGTTGTGTAGCTGCTGCATACTTGAACATAACCCTGGGCTTACTGTCCAACCACCACTGCTTTTCAGTTCTGTTCTGCAAGAAAACATTTTTTTTATATAAGTAAATACTCACTACTGTATTACTTTTCAGTTAATTTAGTGTTGAATCATTTGCACTCCTTATTAGTGCAGTTAATTATCGCATGCTCCCTTTTTCTGTCAAAAACAGGTGATGTTTTGAGAGGCTTGTGGAAAAGTGCTCCTTTCCTCAGTAAAATCCCTGCAGATCTGCCCCCCTGTGAAGGCCTTTCATCCTGTCAGCTGGCATCACCACCACATGCCTGAACCAGGGCAGAGGGTCACCAGGACATGGAAAGGACACACATTCCCAACAGTTCTTACTCATTACTTGGACATGTCCACAAAAATAATCTTTAAAGCAAAGCCGACTGTTGTTTTATGTATGAGGGAGAGTGAAAAAGTAAATGCAAAGTTCATCGAAGTAACAACGAGAAACTGAACATATCAGTTTTCCACATGGGTCATGCAAGATGATGCATTTGCTGAATCATTCATCTAGCTTCTCTATTCCCACAGAGAAGTTGTTTTTCGGCTGCCAGGGTTAGCCAGGTGAGCACCGCTGCCTTTACTTGATCATCCGAGGTGACTGAAGATGTGATTATCGCTCAGCACGAAATCTGGGCTGTAAGAAGGATGTGGAAGATGTTGGGACCTCAGCTGATGCACCGTCTGTACTGTCGCTGCTGCTGTATGAGGACATGCATTGTCATGGTGCAGCAAGACTGTTTTGGACTGCATTCCTCTTTGGCTGTGAATTGCAGGTTTAAGTTTATTTCGCAGCAATGCAGTCATTTGGACTGTTCACTGTTTGTCCATGCGCCTGGAAATGCACCAGAACAGGAACCTTCATGTTCCTTCATCTTCATGATCCCTCATTTTCTTGATGGAGTGCTGACTTTTGAATTCCTTGTTCGCTGGAGAAGATGGATGTGTCCACTCCATGCTTTGCCTTTGGCTCTCCAGGTTATTGCCTAATTTAAAAAAAATTCCTTTACTCTTTGATTGTCTCTTGTATTTAGACAGTTAGGCCATGTTTGGTGCAGTTTGGGATAATGGATTGTACCACTGACAGATCCAGGGATTCAATTTTTCATACTTTGTCTCCCATTTATGCTTCATCATTGTGTCCCTGGCACAGCTGAATGGAGCAGATGAAGACATGTGTATCTTTGTCTGTACTTTTGTCTGTGTTTCTTGCCTTTATGTAGGAAAAGATCAATAGTTTAAAGGTTTTCATGCTTTTCCAGTCTACAGCACCTCTTCCTTTCAGGGTTTTCATTGCTGTAGGAAAAATACCAGATATGTCCCAATCCAAACGTTTGCTCTTTGCTTGCAGACTCATCAAAGGCTATGTTCACATTTGCACAGTTCTTCAGATTGGACCTGTATCTTGTTGGTGCCCAGTCGTAACTGCAAGTGTCTTATGTGTCTTTAAAAAGAATGCAGTTGTGCGTTGCACACATCAGTTTCTAGGGCAGTATTCGTGACATTGGATGATGACCTTGATAAGTGATATGTGCCTGAGCATTAAAGTGCATCGGGGGGGTTGAATTCCTATGTGACCCTTCTTATTCATATCGTGTGGCCAAATTATTGTATATCTGATCGAGGACCACATACGAAAGGGCTGTGGTCTGATTTCAAGAGGTTTCACAGTGCTGAAATAAAACCAGCTCTGTGTCACATTAAGGCAGAAAGACAGGTTTGTGTCATATGAACGTAGCATAACAGTGCCGGGCTGTTTTCTTTGTTTAGTGTTACTGCTCAGAACCAGTGAAAGATAAGATCTTTGAGCGTTTGGACATCTGTCTCTCTAGACATGATCTCACTCTTCATTTACCATTTAAATAACAGGACCACCCTGTCCCCACTAAAAGATTTACTACCGCTCTGTTTGTGGCTAGACTAATGCGAAAAGGTGCTTAAAACAATAAGGGGAGTCCTGCTGAACTGAAATGTAGCCAGCGCTTAGTATATTTTTTTTGGCAGGAAACATCAGCCTTAACAAGCCCACAGACAGTTGGATTGCATTGTTCTAGTCACATCCAGCAGACTCACTTGATTTGAGCTGCACTTTGTTTTTGTAAAATATCGTCGTCCCCCCACTCTGCATCGGAACCAAAACCATGAAATCTGAACTGCCATTTATCTTACTCTTCATTTCCCTGAACTGTTAGCTTAAGCACTGTTCTTGCAGTTTAAGCACTTTCATGTGAAGCCTAATGAGGTTAAAAACTCAGAGCAAAGTGCATCACGAGCTGCATTCTGGCTGCAGATGTGTCAGGCCCATTGGTGTGCGCCTGGCAGGGTCGTCTCAGCATGAAGGAGACCGGGCACAAAAGGGCAGCACTTCCTGGCACAGCTCTCACCATCTGTGGGTGTTATGGGTTGGAGCGGCTTTGAGGGCTTGAAAAGCTGGCCATCCTGAGCGCCAGAACAGCCAGCCCATGAGCCATAAAGGCATGCAAACTGGACATACTCCTATAAATGAGCTTAATTTAAAACACACTGCAGAATTCTTTTCTTTTTTTGCCTTTTCAGTGTTCACCTGCTTCTGTTTTTTGACTTGCCATTTGACCACGTGTCAGACTGGGAGGTTTGTGGGGGTTTTTTTCCCCCATTGTTGAGCTAAGAGATGTGTTGAATTTTAGTAATTGTACCAAAAATGTCTTATGAAAAATGTCTAACTCTAAAATGACTCATGGTGCGCACATGGTAGAAAAAAGTATGTACTTATTTAATACAGTACTTTCTGTTGGTATCTGTGGTTCATTTCAAGCTCGAGTAACAGAGATCAGCTTCCTGGGTCACACTGGGTTCAAACTACACCAGAAGTGCTAGAATCTTGCCTCAAATTTATTTGAGCCCAGCACAAATATCATCTGAAAGCATGTTAAGAATATATTAGCTCAAACTTTACATTTAATGAGAGGAGTAGATGATAAAAAACACAAAAAATGCACAAGTATTTGTCAGTGGAATCTACAGTGGGAAGAACAGGGTTGGACTTGTATGAGTTGGGAGGTTGGAGAAACAATCTCCCCTTGACTAAATGCACAAATGTCACAACAACAGTTCTTTGGGCTTGACGGGTATGAATGTCTACTGAAGCAAATCCAAAGCAAGTAGGGATGGAGGTAAAATAGAAATAATATGCGGCTTTTTATGCATGTGGTATGTGCAACCTTGGATAGTTTCAAGTATTTTTGATGCCCTTAATTGAAAGTTTGTTTAGCATTGCGTTTATTTTTGGCCATCATTATTGCTGGAAGGTTCCACTCTTTGACTGGCATTTAATTCTTCCCACAAAAGCCAAGTTTGTTTGTTTATTTATTTAATTAAATTTATTTAATTTTGCATTGTCAGCATTGACTGTCTTTAATAATTTTTTTTTTTGTTTCTGTCTTCATATTTAGAAACTATTCATTAAACTTCTTCATTAGATGCATGATATAATGCCCCCTTCCATACTATAAACATCAGTCCTTATCTGTGCAGCATTTTGTAGCTAGTGTTTGCTCCCCCTCCCATTTTTTACAGTCTGATGTGGAATCTGATTGGGAGTTTCTGGATAATTGTAGCCCAGTCTAGCTGGTAATGGTGCAATACCTCTCTGGGTAGATGGATGTGCTTCAGGAATGTCAAACAGAGCTTTTTACCATCAATCCCTCCCGTCCTGCACTTTCTCAGCATCATGTGAGGCCCATTTTGCTTGTGAAGCGTAGAATCTGGCACTGCCGTACACAAGTCTTGCACACCTCCCATATTTATCCAGAGAGACGGAGTATGCCGTGTCACCCTCACATGTACCTTGGCCAAATCTTGGAGGCAGCTATGCACAATGATCTAATTTTAGGCGCAGGAGCCTCAAGATGGTGTCATGCTTGGGGGTCTCACTGTTGATTTATGAACTGAATTTGAATTCAGTGAGGCAGGCACTCAAAAGTGATTTGTAATAGTTTCCCGCTCTTGCGAAAACTGGGATATTTGGGATTTAAGTAACACCCTGACAACAATGTTAATGAATTTGAAATTTCATATTCCGCTTGCTACCATTTTTCATCCTCCTGAAAATCCATTTCTTGCCAAACCCTGAAGAAAAATTAAGGCCTACAAGCTGATATTTAAGCCCCGGTTACGTTTCTGTCACATACCACAACCATAGTCGCAAGTGCTCTCCCTTCCTTTCTTGGCCGAGTCTTGGATCAGATGTGCTGGAAGCCCTGCGGCTGTAGCCGCATGTGGAAAAGGGTAGGTAATAAAACACCGGCCCTCTCAACTGTTGTAGTTGTTACTCAGGCCCCCTTCACATGTGGAAACCATTATATCCTGTCTGCAGGACTGAAAGAAAACAGGCCGGCCGTGAGCTGCAGATCTGCTCCAGATTCCGCTGTGTGACCCAGTCTCTCAGCGGGGCCCTCACTGTTTTTACAAAGAGGTTTTGTTATTGCAGAACGCCGGGCTCTGTCGGCCCTCAGCTCACACTCGCTCACTTTCTGCGTGGAAGAGCAGACACAGGACACACACATGTATATGCGCGTGCACACACACACACACACACACACACACACACACAGGGTCCGTTTGCAGGGACTGATGGCACCCATTCCGACTTGCACTTAGTTAAATCATTCACACATGCTCATGTATTTCCTTCTTATTAGCATAGTGTTAACGTTTAACTTTTCTTTAGACAGCCTAATCAGCCATGCTGAAGTGCCCGAGAGTCCAGGGCCTAAAACTTTTATGAACATAATGTTTTGTCTGTCGTGCTTATTTGGTTCCATGGAAACGGTCACTTTTCTATAAGACTATTTGCAAAGCCTCCCTTGTGTTTTTGGTGAAGTATAAAAGGAGCCATATTTTAAACAGCTCATGCTCCATTAACATTATAGCAGAGTGGATTTTAACCAAGTTAAAAATTGCCCTTTTTTGTTCTTATTGCATGGGAAGCAAATCCCATTTTTTTTAACCTCTGCCTGTCTGCCTGAAAAGGAGTTTTGGATCCAGCATGCTCAATAAGAGGATTTGGGCTTTGAAGGTGGCTCAGGACATTTGTTAGTGAGATGCAGGATTAGCAAACTGAGTTTATGCTCTCTCTGTCTAGACAAGATCAGGTTCTGAGCAGCACCATGAAAAACTCGAGTTTCCTCCAAGCTCAGCTGGCAACAAGGTTATGTTGTGCGTAGTCTTATGAGTCAGACCAAAAATGTTCATTATGGGATTCTGTAGGTGTTTTTCAGTCTGGGTCTTGGTGTTGGTGTTCAAGCTTGTTTTCACGGTAATAAACTGGTATATGGAAGTACGTGTGCACAGGTGTCCTAAGGGCCAATTCCATTGCACCCTTCAAGGTTCAGAAGCTTGTGGCCGGAGAAGTGTACCAATAGGTGCTTTTGGACCAAACAGTTCTCTCATTTGTTGTCCACCGTGTCATGTGGATTTTTATTTTAAAAAGCATGTTTGTAAGGTTTTGTAAGGTTTCATGTCTGTTTTATACTGTTAGAGTTATGCACACTGTACAACTCTTAAGAACCTCACTACAGTTGCGTTGTTCATTGTACACATGTGTCTGTCATGGTTCCTATTGTGGTGGGAGAGTATGTACCCTGAAATAGGAGCTAACAAAAAAAGTCCCTAAAACAGCCTTCTAAGAACTGTAATCGTTCTCATTTCCTCCGGTCTAAAAGCATGTGATGTTTTGTGAAGGAACCTTTTAAGGGTCTCAGGACGGTTAAGTGAGTCTCCACCTCTTGGGGCTGATTTTAGTTGCTGTGCCTGTAGTTTCACTTCCCACTACAATTCAGGTACTTCTCCAGGAGCTAGTGAGCTGGAACTTTTCAGACTGGGCATTGTGATTGATGAAACTATAGTTCATAAACTAATAGGGTTTTAAAACCTGTTTGGCTAGCAAGCAGTTACTGATGTTTGTTTTATATGGGTGGCATGGCAAGGGGAAGGTTTCTGTGTCACTTGTGTAAACAATTCATTCGAAATGCTCACTGTTACATAAATGCTTTAAGACATCTGGCTTGTTATTCATGATGAATTTACTTTCATGTATGCTACACCATAGCTGCTGAGGTTTTAGTCAGTAAATCATGTTTGAAACACATCAGTCTCTTGGATGGCTGCATATCCAGATGCAGGAATTCAGATTATTTCCCTGCTGTGTCCTTGGAACCACAAAAGAAAAAGAAAGACTGTGTATGTGCGTGCGTTTGTTTGCATTTGTTTGTGTATGTTGGTGGCAAAAAAATAGAAAACTCACATCAGAGAGGAGGCTTGGGGACCTCATTGTAGGCCAGTGGCCTTTGTAGTGCAAAGAGCCCATGGCTGCTGGGAGCGTGAGCTGGCAGTGAGGTGCAGAAGGAGGGGGATGAAGGTAGCAGCAGCAGGAAGCTCCACATCAGCACACAGTCGTGCCTTCTGTTCTGTGGGCTTTCATCTTCTGTGTTTGGACCCAGATTCTCCATCACCGCTACAGCAGTTCGACACACAGCTACATCACCAGTGAGAAAATATGCACCTTCATCCACCTAGAGTGATGCTTGCTTATTTAGAAATGCTATATATAATACATCTGCAACACTTTGAGAATTAAATCAGCCTGAAATATTTGAACGACAGGATCCCTTCTCTCCTCCGTTCTCTTACTATGTTTGTTTTTCTCTTTCTTTTTCTCATTCTTCTCTTGCATTTTCTTTCAGTTCATTTTATTTTCCTCTATTCCTGTTTACTCCTTTTCCTGTTTCAGGCCCTCTTTCCTAACATGATATACTCCTTGCTTAACTCTCTTCTTTTTCTTATTCAGCTTCTCACTCACTCACACGCCTTTATTCTCGATTTCTTTTCTTGTCTTTTCCTTGCCTTTTTCACTGCCTTTCCTTCTTTTGCCTGTCTTTTCTTTCCCTTTCCCCTCCCCTTCCCTTATATTTCCTTGTTTTTTCTTTGCCTTCTTCCCTGCCCTTCCTTCCCTTGCTTTCCCTTCAGCTTCTTACCAGCGCTGAGCATTTTTTCAGGACGCATTCACTTTTACAGATTATGGCTTAAGTTAATAGCAGTAATTCAGTTTTTAATAGAACCTTTACAACACACAAAATAGAAGTAAGAAAGCTAGGAAGAAGAAAGATGATGGCTGGCTTGTCATTTATTTTTTTAAAGACATTATTTAGCCATTATTAAGCCAATTCATTTCATTTGAAGTTAGGGATGCAAACAATTAATCGACTATCAATTAATTGTTGATAAGAAATTGGTCGAATAAATTAAATTGTCAGTCAATGGGCTATATAGCTGTGCTGATGTAGTTCCGATAAAATTTCCGTCAGCTCAGTCATTTCCGGTACCCTTTTGTTTACTGCGTTTAGCTTGTATTTTCAGCGTCACCACCACCATGTCTCTTAGGAAACGTTTAAATTTCACCGAACCGATAGTACACCAGCTGAACACTGTTGTGTGCCTTTGTGTCAGGCATCCAGTAAGTACAACAAAGTACTTATTTTTCACACATTCCCCTCCAGTGAGGAAACTATGCGGAAATGGCTTGTTGCTATCCGGAGGTAGGTATGTGCGTATGCATGCTAATTGCGGTGGCTAGTCTGCCCCCCAACTCTGTTTCGGACATTCACACCCCCCAGTAAAACTACTCAGATTGGCTGGGTTACTGTTTTTTTTCGTATTCATGTTGACGTATTCAAGGACAGCCAATAGCGTTACCCCGTGCTCGAATTTCCCAAGTCGGTTTTCCCAAAGCCAAGTTTCCATTCCTAGTAATTTAACTGTAACCCTTCTCAGATTAGGGGAGATTAATAAACGGTGATAATGTTTCAAGTTTTCCTAATTAATAGCCTACTAGGTTAATACTTTATTTATATTATATAGGCTGTAGCTAAATAATATTCTGTTTGGCTTACTATTCAGAATTTATTCGGTTTCTTCTCATGTTTCTAATGTTTCAAATGCAAAGAGATAACAGTCCACAATTTATTTTTATGTAGCCGTAATTTTTATAAAGAATTTGTTTTATAATACAACATGCATTTGTCTGCACTGTGTTCCTAATGGTACAATAAATCCTTCATTAAGGAATATAATATTTTTTGAATTCAGTATTTGAACTAAATTTAGCTTATATTCTTATAGACCCTATTGAAACGGAAATTCAGGGAAAAATTGCCGCTTATCAATTAATCGTTAATCGATCAACATGGTCAGCCAACTAATGATTAATGAATTAATTGATAATTTGCATCCCTACTTAAAGCTGAATAAACTGGATTTAACTACAATGTAATGTCCCTGTTAAAGATAAAATACACGTGTGTGTGTGTGTGTGTGTGTGTGTGTGTGTGTGTGTGTGTGTGTGTGTGTGTGTGTGTGTGTAAATTGTATATATATTGAGATGTGTATAAATCTTTAAGCCCTGACCTGGTATGGAATCATGCTTGATTTTAGGTTCAGCCTAGTGGCCATCACATGAGGACATAAGTTAGTATTAGCGCACCTTTTCCTTTCTCTCGATGGTACAATCCCTAATTTAATGAGTATTAGCCAGGCAGGCATCTAGCTTTGAAGATGCATGACTTGCTAACAGGTTTATCCTCCTTCACTATGTCACATTACAGTGGAAACTACGGCACTATGACATGAGCGCACTGAAGGATTCTCTCAGGCGGATTGTTGTTATTATTATTATTGTTATTGTTTGTTATTGTTATTATTTATTTTTATAAAGAACAGTTACATATAATATAGATTGGACACTTGTTGACTAAGTATATGTAAAATCAGGGTTACCTTTAAAAAGCTGAATTATAGATAAGATGTGCATATTCTCTGGGTGAAGTGAAGTGGGTGCATTTAGAGTTGGTTGACTGGTGAACATCTTGGCTTCTTAATTAAGGGTTTTGTTTGAGTTGATCTCCCTGACCATGCCTGTACTGAAGAATGATCGCATCAGCAAGCCTGGATGGATATAGAGCACAATAAGGTTAATGCATTTCAGGCATCTTTTGAACTGCAGTCCAGCTTAACCCTTGGGTTAATGAGATTAATAATCTCTCAGGGCACCATATCGTGCAGTCAGAGCACATAGCGAGTTTGCTGCAAGTGGATTTATTTTGTTAGTTTCCAGGATTTGCTGTGTGTAAGCTAGGAGTGTAATGCAGTGCCACTATCTGTGTCTGCTTAGTGCTCCAAATATTTGCATCTATATTTGTATTTAAATGCGAAAGCGGGAGTGGCCTGAACTGGAAGAAACGCCAGAAATGGAAACGTAGGGGTCGTTAGCATGGTGTGTCCAGCTCGGTTCCTCAACCTCAACTACATAACTCGGTCATAATTGGTCTGTGTTTGAGATGTTTAATCCTCAATATATTAGCAGTCTAATATAAACCCCTCTGATCCTGACAAAGCAGTTCGCAAGGATGAAAACATAAACCTTGTCAAAGCATCAAGCAACGAATCACATGATCATTTGTATGACATCCTTATGCACTTTTTTCCTTTTCTAAGATTGCATGTCAGTCTGTAGCATGGCGTGTATTCGTGTCAGGGTTCTGATAATGTGCTGAGTAGGCTAGTGCCATGTCGCAGCCTTGTGCGACAGTTAGCTTATATTACATTAACATTGTGCAGGTCCCCTATGCACATGACACTGTCCTCATTTTGAGGTCTTGCTCTGCGTACGTGCCCTTCTGAAGGTTCAAGGACCTTTCACGTAGCAGGTTCACTGTGTCTAGTTAGGGCTCTCAGGTTTCAAGCTGTGAAATTCCTCCCTGGCGTAGCCATAGCTGTGAAAGCCATCAGAACGACTTGGGAAAACAAACCCTCCAGAGTGGGAGTGAAGTGCTCATGTCGTTGCTGGTGCGCTTTTTTATTTTGCCGTTATACAGCGAAGTGAGAAAGTGTGTGTGCTTTTAGATTCACCCTCTCTTCTGTTTAGTGTGTAAATCTTTTCAGATATGCAGTATGTGCTGTGGCCCACAGCCATCAGATTATCTTGCGTATAATGCAGGTTCACAGAAGAAGAAACAAACCCTTCTTCTGCAGTGTTTCTGACATAAATACATCTCTTTAGAATGACTAAATTGGGATAATTAATTATTGCAAAGTGGTCTGATTACTGACCCAGCAAGCATGAGTGTGCTGAACCTGCAGCTGTCCGCTCATCTGAGCATTGTTATTGTACCTATATTTCCTGTATCTGCACAGGGAAGTTTCATTGTTTCCTAGTTTGAACTAGTTACTACAGAACAGTTAGCAGCATCGGCAGCAGACATGGCAAATGATAGTTTTCAGGAATACAACTTTTGTTTCAAAATATAAGAATGCCAGCTGTAGATGAAGGAAAAGAGGGGACCTCCTTTAAAAAAAACCAAACAAGCAAAAAAAACCCATGTGAAGTGCTTCAGTGAAGTACTTGATTTCAAATAAAAGGAGAAAAAAACAATTGCCTTTCAGTGGTGTTTGCAGAATGATTTGAAATTCAGTCATGAATACATTATATTATATAGATTTTTCTTCAGCAGTTTTGGAGACTATGTAATGCATCACTGTATATGTATGTATGCATGTATATATTAATGTACAGTGAATCTACATTTCATATTCAAGTTATGAAATAATCCGCATTGTCCATATAATTGCCCAGCTCTAACTGAACCGAAAGAATGCTGCACAAGAGCAGATCAACATCTCCAGTTTGCTAAACACAAACCAGCAATAGAGTTTCACCTATCCTTTCACATGCGTTTATGTAAACGATTTAGCTCAAGAGAGCTCATCAGACCAGAGAGTAGCTACAGGGCTACGGATTTTCTCATTTTATTTCCCTTTCTGGATGAGCGACTGAGATGGTTTAAAGCCGCTAGGACAGAGAATATATTCAATGTTGAAAAGCATACACTACACATCATAGTATTTGGGTTCCCTAAAAAACTGTAAGCAAAATCTTAATCCTTTTTAATATCTGTGAAAAACTACAGAACGCCTAAAAAATATTATTTAACAGTGAGCGGTAGGGAAAATGAAAATGTCTGTACAAAAATGAATAAAAACATCGTAGAATTTTAAAGACTCAGTTCCCAGGGGTTGTGTTTATTTAAAAGGTAATGATTTTACCTGTGATGTCTCAGAAAAGTGTATTGTGACTAATTTAATCTCAAGAATGTTATATTGTCACATTGCCTAGCCCTGCATGCCACATGACAAACCAAAACTACTTTGAATTCATGTGTCTTCAGCCCTGTTTGGATTGGATTAGTTTACCTATAGTGATAAAATGCTTGCATTTGGACCACAATAAAATCACCACAGGAGATTGTAATTTAGGGGTTGTAATTTCTATGAACCTGAATGTTTGCATCACATGTTTCCGTTCTAGTCACAGCATGGTGTCCAAATGACCCAGGAGGCACTTGAGTAGAACCCCATGTAAAATGAAACCTGTCTGAATAGGACATTAGTCATAATGTAATCGTTACTTGTTTAAGCATTATGAGATAATACATCACAGAATGAAAGAAACAAAAAACTACCCAGGGTTATCAGCAGGCTGCATACGTTTAGATTTTTCTTACCATTAATTATGTTGTTTAGATAGCAGAGGGTGCAGTAATGTACAATGGAGAGAATGCATGAGACTCCACCGTAGGTGGAAGTAAGGCAGCTTGAATTCCCTGGAAACACACACAAAGAATATGTCTAAATGGGAAAGAGCTTTTGTGCAATTGACTGTACAAGTTGGTTGAACAAGACATTGGAGCCATCTTTTGAAAGACTATAAAGATAAAGAAAAGAGAAGCAAATGTAGGTAGTTGTTTTATTTTTGTTTCTTAAACATTTATTAAGAAAAGGCCTATTTATGCTATTTTACCTTTTTTATTTTTAATATAAGGAATATTTTAGTTAATAGGCTACTATATTGTACTGCAACCTTCACGAATGTTTGTAAGTAATTATTGTTGGTTATTAAGTAAATACAATAAAAGTGTGGGTTTTTTTTTTTTAATTTTTTTTTTTATTTAACAAAATGTAGTTGATAAATCATAGGAAAATAAATGTTGCATTTTTTTTCTGCTAATAAAACCTCCTCTGTTTAATTTTTCCCCCCAAAATATCATGGGAATTTTGAATTGTGATGCCAGTATTGTGAATTGGGTGAATCATTACATGCCTGTTATCCAGGCTTTTCTAAGCAAAGACTTTGTGCAATTGGACCATTTTTGTAAATTTTGGTTGCACTAAAGAATCATGTGAACTCTCTAGTCGCCATGCATGGTTAATCTCATTGATAACGTTTCGTTTAGTTTTGTTGCCAATGATGCACGTCACTGCATGGTGTTGTGTGTAAGGATTATCATGGTTATATTAAGAGCACAAAATAAATGCCATTGTTTACATGCAGCTGCTTAGCTTGTTGCCAGTGTTTACGCATTTTCAGTAAGTGTGGAGCTGGAGGACAAGTGTTCAGCGTTTACAGAGTGCAAGACCTCTGCGTGAAGCACCTGCTGCCTGCGTTAATCCCACTGTGTAATTCTAACTGGTACCATGTTGGATTAGGTTTATGGGTGTTCGCTGTGCCCGTGAGACCACCTCCGTTTCTTGCATAAGTAGTACAGTCCAGTAGTTACAAGCTTGTTTGACATTTTGCGAGCTATATTGTATATTGCCTGTGAGGGGTTTGGGGCTTATGGGGGAGGAAATTTCTGGCTATCAAATGACCCCATGCACGCACCAAAGCTGTTCAAGACATTAGTCAAAGAAAACAGCGGTTAGTTTTATTGTTTTAGAAGCGTATCTCAAATAATTTTACTGCCTGTATATTTTTAATAATTTCTTGTAAATGTTTTTTCTGCCTCTCCAAATCCTTGCCTGCTTTCCTGTCACTGCCTACCAGACATGAATATTTGTAAGGCAGACCCTCTGTTCGTCATTAATATTCATCAGCTTGCTGATGGGCTTCTTATCCAAGCGTCAGTATTTTTTTGTAGTTTTGTGCTCGTCCCACATGAACTGCTTAAAGACTCCCAAGTATCTCCCATGCATCACTTGACATCTGCAGGCTTATATAAGAACCAGTCCTGTATCGATTTAAAACTGTCTTTTATGTGGAATGAAGTTTGCTTATTCATTATTTACTTTCTTGTAATCGTCACATTAAGCTTGTGTTATCACTTGTGCCAACTAGAGTTTGCTGAGTTTCAACCCAGATAATACATGATTATGTTACACCTACATGTGAGAAATGGCCCCAGCTGTTACTTCATATAGTAACAGGCTTCTATGTGGCATGATTGATTGCAGTGATGGCTGGTTGTGATGTTAAATAGGAGAGAGCTGAAAAGTGTTCTTCTAGCGACCGGTCACTCAGCGTTACTATTAGGAAACCATTAGTGTAGAGGCTTATAGCATGGGGCCCTCAACATATAAAACTGTTGAATATGCGCTCTCTCTCTCTCTCTCTCTCTCTCTCTCTCTCTCTCTCTCACTCGCACTCACACTCACACTCACACTCTCTCTCTCTCTCTCACACACACACACACACACACACACACACACACAC
>JAQLOM010000035.1:5889527-5900088 GCA_030068315.1 Chrysichthys thysi
ACACACACACACACACACACACACACACACACACACACACACACACACACACACACACACACACACACACAATACTAATGTGTAATTTTTAGTTTTTCTGTTTCATAATTCTGCCATGTTTTGAATAGGAAGCCAGTTAAACAGTGAATGTGGTTCTGTCGCTGTTCCTGATTCCACAGAAGTAAAAAAAAATGACTTATTGTTATCAAAAAATGAAAAAACTTCTATCCTTCCTTTCCCTTATTTTGCTCATTTCCTTCCTTCCATTAGTCCTTTTATTTTTTCTTTTCTTCCTTCCTCTCTTTATTCCCTTATTTACATTTCCATCCTTCCTTCCATCCTTTCTTTCTTTCCTTGCTTCCTTCCATCCTCCCTTCCTTTCTTTCTTTTTCTTTCCTTCCTTCCTTATCTCCTTGCTCCCTTCCATTCTTTTTGTTTTCCTTCCACCCTCCCTTCCATTCTTTCTTCCTCCTCCCCTTCCTTCTTTCTCTGTATTCCTTTCTTTCTTTCTTTCCTTCCTTATTTTCTTTCTTTCTTTCCTTATTATCTGTCTGTCTATGAGCAGGCTTATCTTTGATAGGTTGTTTGTCCCAGCCACGCCTGATTGTTTGTGCTTTGGGATGTAGCTGAACAAAGTGCTGAAATTGTTTTCAGTGCGTTTCAGGGCAGTGGTAGCTCAGGGGGTTAAGATGGTGGGCTACTGATCAGAAGGTTGGGAGTTCAAGTCCAGGTACCACCAAGCTGCCACTGCTGGGTCCTTGAGCAAGGCCCTTAACCTGCAATTGCTCAATTGTATACATAAAATAAATGTAAGTCGCTCTGGATAAGAGCGTCTGCCAAATGACAATAATGTAATGTAATGTAATGTCATGATTTCAGCCAGTCTTCAGTGTGATGTAGATAAAGTGTGATATTCACCACTCACCTGAAGAAAGTGCACTGAATACAGGTTTCCTCTTTTCTCAGTGTTTGCTCCTCCTCCGTCTGGTCCAAACCACTAGAGCAAATGAGATATTAAGTTTGGCTTACAGTAAATCTTTCTTTATTTGCTTTAAGCCAAGCTTTTACTAGTTTGGGACATAAGTGCTGTTCACCTTTTCTGTCTGTTCACAATTACAGCAAGGCTTTGAAGGAGTGCAATTAGTGAAAATTGCTTCAACAGCCATAATTCATGGAAAATAAGCGTTTACTTTAGAATGTTTCTACTTGTGAGGAGCACCTGATTGCGTTAAATACCAGGCTTCATCTAGCGCGCACATACACACGCGCACACACACACACACACACACACACACGTGCATGCACAGTTCTTTGGGTTTAAATAATTAAAATGTGAAAATGTGTGTTGCTGTAGATATAAGTAGATGATGAATTCATGTGACTCTGTAATTAGATTCCTCTGATATTTTTATTAGACTTTTTTACACATAGGGTGTTAAATGATGTTATAATAAACATATTGAGAAGTTTTGGCATGTTGATTTGGATTTCCTGGTTAAATGTATTGGCTTGAAGTCATTTTTAAAATTTTTATCACTAACACAATACTGTGTGTGTGTGTGTGTGTGTGTGTGTGTGTGTGTGTGTGTGTGTGTGTGTGTGTGTGTGTGTGTGTGTGTGAGCGATCTGGTGGGAAAAACAAACTAAATGAAATTTGCTGGGCCTTTTCATGGTTACAGATGGCAGGAAATGTGATTCACATATTTCCTTCTAGTTCTTCATTCTCTAAAATGGTCCTGGTTCTCAGTTTTCTTGGCAGCACATCTCACTGAGCCTTCATCTCTTTCTCTCACCCCCACAGAGAATTTTCAACTCCTTTGTGTACACGGAGAAAACTTCAAACGGTGAGACCGAGGTGCAGCAGGTGAGTAAATTCTCTCTTTGTGTGTGTGCATGTGTGTGCGTGCGCATGTGTGTGTTTAGTCTGCAGGGGCAAAGGATGCCAATTAAAATTCGATGGTGGCTGTCTGGTTAGCTTTGAAGCTTATTTTGTGTTGTTCTCTGCTGAATCACTGGAGCTCCTGAAGCAGTGTGAGAGTAAACGGTTCTGCTCTGTATTTAAACCATAACTTCCATAATATAAAAGATGAAATGTATACATGGTTTGTATTTAATTATTGCTCTTTTTGCACTCTTTTTGCTTTCCACCAATTGTACATTTTGGCTGTTAAGATGCTTGAGAGTATTTGGTGTTATTGAGATCAGACCCTCTCTAAGCACACGCTACAGGTATTATCTGATTGATGTTGGATATTTCTGATGGATGCATTTTGATCTTCAGCATCTGGGTGTGGAGAGAAGATTAAAGAGGTGTTCAAGGCTAACAGTGACTCATTTGTAGTTGCTGAACAGATTAATGGACAGGTCTTAGCAAATGCTAAAGTACATAATAAATGTAAATAATAAGTGACTGAAAAACCCATAAAAATAAATTAAAAGCAAGTGTGCACCTGCCAAAGTCCTTATAGTAATAAGTTTTGCTCCTCGGCAGCCATCTTGGTAATGTTTCATTCTTGTAAATGAATGTGGTGAGAGCCATAACTGCACTTTTAAGTGGCCACCGATACATTAAAAAAAATACATGTGTAGAATCACCAATCAAATAAAAAAACAAAAAAAAAACAACTTAAATATTTTGGTGACATTCCCAAATTAAGGTTTATAAAACCTTTTTCCAATCCCCATTATACTTGTAGTGCACATGTGAAAGGTTGCTGAAAGGTCACCCTTGCATCAGTGCAACAACACGATTGGCTCAGTATGTTTCCCCGTTTGGCTGTTGTAAAGCAGACGATTGACTTTTTTGGGGAGAGAAGTGGAATATGTGCATAGATCTGCCATCTTTGGCTTTACTGACAATTCCCATCATTTTTTTGCTCCCCACAATTCTTTGAGTGGTTTATCTCCTCCATTATAATGTTTCTGCATGTGCGTATAGAACTGGTTGTCTGTCTGTCTTTGGGTGAATGTTTCGGTCTCTGTGCATGTCTGCCTGTTTCGGTTTGTGTGTCCATGTGATTTCTCTGCAACGCACTCCAGACAGAAAAACCCAGAGCGTGAATATACCAGGATCAGAATTTTTTTTTTTTGTGCTCGGGTTGCCTTGCCAAGAAAATCCCCTTGTGAGCGAGCTGTTCCTGTGATTCTGTGTCTCTCCTGCAGCTGTTTACTGTCTGTTAGTAAGAGATTAAGCCGTCTGTTGGCACCGCGAGTGTTCTGGCACCTCAATTACTACCAGTGCATTAATGTCTGAGCTTTAGGAGTAGCCTAGATGATAAAGTAGTCGGCCTGCTGAAGTGACGCAGACCCAACGCACCTGGGATTATAGCAGTCATTTCAACAGTGTCACTCGTTTTATTTAGCTACACTTTTTTTTACACGAATCATGAAATTGATCGGAAATGGTAATGGGTCTCTGAAATATAAATGTTCCCTCAAGCCCCTGCCCACTTTTATGATTCTTTGTGACACGGTGAACATAGAATATGTGAAAAGCTTCAGAATTAATGATTCATGTTTCAGGTCTGGTTGCTTGTGCCGCAGGTTGCCTTTGTTAGTTGAAATATCTCTTGCAGTCACCTCTGTTTATAAGTGGGTTGTGGGAATTGTCATTTCAGACTGATTTGTAAATAGTTGGGTTTTGCTGAAAATATTTTTTTTGCATACAGTAGTAAGACATGCACACCTGATCATCATACCCATATGTACTTTTATGACCATCACATTCCAGATGGTGAGGCACAATTCCTTTTCCAGTTCATCCAAAAAGTGTTCAGTGGGGTTGAGGCCAGGGCTCTGTGCAGGATGCTCGAGGTCGTCCACTCTGATCTTGAAAAAAACATGTCTTTATGGAGCTCTCTTTGTACAGATGGGCATTGTCATGCTCAAACAGGTTTGAGCCTCTTGGTTTCAGTGAAGAAAAATGACAGTGATGCAGCACAGAAAGACATTCTATACAATTTTGTGCCCTCCAACTTTGGGGCTAGAGGTGTGATTTAGATGTTCTCAGATTATATTTTACGTCAAGTAATGTTGCAGGGTGGCACGGTGGTGCGATGGTTAGCACTGTCGCCCCACAGCAAGAAGGTCCTGGGTTTGATCTCCGGGGTCGACCTGTGTGCCTTTCTTTGTGGAATTTGCATGTTCTCCCCGTGTCTGCATGGGTTTTCTCCCACAGTCCAAATACACACATGGAGGGGATTTAGGCTAATTGGCTACTCTAAATTGCCCGTAGGTGTGAATGTGAGTGTGAATGGTTGTCTGTTTCTGTGTGTTGGCCCTGCGGTGGATTGGCAACCTGCCCAGAATGTACCCCCGCCTCTTTCCTGAAGTTAGCTGGGATTGGCTCCAGCTTCCCCTGTGACCCTGAACAGGGTTAAGTGGCTGAAAATGAGTGAGTGAAGTGAAGTAATGCTACAGATTTGGTTCATGAATAAACTTTTTTAGTGTCCATTTTCGGTTCACCATTTTAAATATTATAGGATTGTGCTGTTCTGAGACAATAATCAATGACTGACTAGTGTTGTGGCACATCCATAAAACAAGTTTGTTTCTGTTGTCTTTTATGTAATAAGAGCTGAATACTATTCATACCTGCCTCTCTTTTTTGTGAAGTTAATAAGATGAAAAAAATGCAGCTTGAATCCAAAACACACAGTCTTCTCTCATGAAGTTTCTCCCATGTCAGAAAATGTACTTCCTGACTTGCCTATGAATTTGACAAAGCACTGAAACTGGAGACTCCTTCCATTAATTTTAAAGAAATGTCTCCGAACACAAAAAGTTTCACAGTTTTTAAGTCCCTTTATGCTTAGTATCCGCTGTACATGTCCCTGTGAATTAGCTTTTACTATAGAAACGATATTCAAATAAACTGGTGCAGCTGAAACTACTGCCAGGCCAGTCAACACCTTCTGTATTAGTATTGAGAATTTTTCAGTCGCTATAAGCAGCAGGGATTAGAATGCCTCGGATAAATGCCCATTTTTTTTCAGACTTTGTCTGTTATTTACTGTGTCAAACACTGAAGGGTAAACAGCTGCTCTAGAGGTCATGAGACTTCCAACTGCATAAAGAGTGTCATTTATTAAATCACGATTCTGTTACAGCACACAGAATATATAACTGTTTATCGATTTGATCGTTTTGGCATAAAAGCTGATATCAGATTTGGCTTTTTGTAAATAATTTGCCTTCATTTATTTTGGGGCAGATCTTAAGATAGGTTAAGACATAAGTGCTGTTCACCTTTTCTGCCTGTTCACAATTACACCAGTTTTTACCAGTTGAAGGAAAAATGTAATTGGTGAAAATTGCTTAAACAGCCATAATTTAAGGAAATTGCTCATTTATGTTGAGAGTATTCTACTTATGAGAAGGACAACGTTGGCTTTGAAAAGTTTCTACCGAGTAACCTGTGACATTCAGGTTTTGTGCCTCAAACTACAGACGTCTTGCACATTTCACGTCGAACCTATGCTGCTGGACTCTGCTGAAGACAATGGACATGGCACTTTCATATGGGGAAAAACAGCCAGTTATAATTATTTCCATGTCTTTGTAGGAGAGAAGCATCCAGGTCAGCTTTGTGTCTCAAAGAGTAAAAGGTTCTTTATTTTTAATTCAGCGTTGTTGAAGTGCCTGTACATGCATGGCATTGTGATCTCCTGCCAACTTACCTTAAGATTTCGGGAGAAACTTGTATAAACTTTCGCCTTGTGTGGAATCGCTGATAAGTTAATCCAGTGATATAATTGTTATTGCATGTAGATTTGACCTTATTCATCAGTTCTTGAGACTGTTACGCTTGACTCCCTTTCATTGTGCATGTTTGGATTTGCTCACCTTGGATCTTCTTTTGTTATTCCTGATACTGGGCCACACAAAGCCCTTTCTAGAGGCCTTTCCTTCACCCGGTGTTATTTTTGGTAGAGCGTTGAGCCAAATTTCCCTCAAATTGCCAAGCTGTGCGGCTGAGGTGCACACGGTCAATGGGTCATGGGCTATTTCTCCGTATCCTGGATAGATACTGCGTTTTTGGCTGACTACTTCCTTTTTTGGAAAAAAATGAGCTGGTTTAATTGTCATGTTGCAGCTATTATCATGTATTAGGTGCAAGGCTGTGTTGTGTTTGGCGTGTGTGCGTATGATTTGTGATGTGGTTCTGAGTCTTAATGTCATTTTTGTGCGTGCAAGGATCCCAACAGTGTTGCACATTTCTGCTTTGCTAAATGAGCCAGCGTTGAACGAAAGTGCTGGTGTGCATGTAATTTATGTTCAACACCTGGGGGAACCCTTATTGCCGAGCCAATACTGCTCAAGCTCTTAATTTCCCTCCGGGAACTTCTTACTGAGTAAATAAACCAGAGTTCATAGACGTGCAGTTATTTCAGCATTAAACCCTCACATGAGAGTCACTCTGAGGTTCTCAGACTGATCTGAAGGCTCATCTACGCTGCACACTTCTTTTCCCGCTAGTCATTTATCTGCATTCTGGAGTGCAGGTTATACTTGCAGTGCGTGTCTAATTCTGATCGATTTCCAGTCTCTAAGGTTGACTCTTGCTCTCTTTGATGTAGGCCCGGTCTGGGGAAGCACATTAATCACTCACTTCACCAGCAGGTTTAATGAAACAAGTCATTTGGAATGCAGCCTGTGCTGCTTCACTTTAGGTTATCACATTATTTATGAATTGTAAATGAATATCTATAACAGTGTTGAAGCTTTTCAAAATTGTTGAAGTACTTTTAGTGTTTGTCAATGGGAGCAGTAGGAGTAGTATAGTGGTAGTGCTGGTGGTGAAGATTTAATATTCATAAATAAATCCATCTTTCAGAGATTTCATTAACTCCTGAGAAGATCAAGGGTTTGAATCTTCAGGAAACCACACACCATTTGTGTCCAGGATTCCAGGTTTCTCCTTCTGCCGATTTGTGAAATGCCAGCCAGTCACATGTATCAGTTTTGTTCTGTACATCATTTAGTACAGGTAGGGCTTGTTTCTGTATACAAGATAATGAGTCTTTGGAGCAGCATATGCCATGACATTGCCAAGATACCTTTACATATATTGTTTGTTAAACCCAAATGTTGAGTTAGTTTAAAGTGATTAAAACTACACTGGAGTCAGTTCTCTTCTACTCCACTCTTCTGGTGTTTTTCCTCTTACCTTTGTCCTGTATTGGAAAGGATATGGGGTTCTTACAAGCTTGAATGGAATAGAGGTGGTTTGTTGGTATGTTCCTAGTTTACATTCTCAGTTTAAACCTGCCTTGATAAATTCAGCTCATCCCGTTGTACCATTACTGGAATGCTGCGCCCAAAGTGGACTAACAGAAAAGCCGACTCAAAAGCCCATCGTCAGTTTTTCCAGCCTTGACAAGAAGCTGTTCACAGTTTATACAAATGTGCTGGAAACGGAGCAAGCCGTTGCTGACCGTGATGACCCTATCAAGGCTCTTGAAAGTTCCTTGTTGAAATGGAAAACCTTGCTAAAGTAAACAGTTTGGAGTGTCACTCCAGAAGGCAAAAGTATATGCACTTTGGGCATTAAAGTATATGACAAGAGGGGGAAGCCTGATGATTTTGCTGTGCAACTTATTCTAGAATAGCTAAAAAAAACAGCGGTCTATAAAGATTGATCAAGTTCACGAATTGTCCTGTCTGGCTGCCGCACTGGAGATGACACAGGACTGTGGGTTATGTAGGACATTGAGGGGCGCAGCGGTTTCTTTTGAATGTATTGCCGTAGATACTTTGCTTCTACCATTTCAGCATAGCACACTGCTGAAAGTTGGCAGTTTCTTACTAGAATCTTTCTAGATTCAAATATATTTTTCTTTATATGAATATTACTAATTCATAGTCATTTTGGCTAAATATTTTATTTTGTTTGCTGAATTAGCAGTGACAAGGTACCTTGTGCTTATTTCTTGGATTGGTATCTTGTCCCTAAGAAACATGATGACGAGACTAAAAGCTTTTGTGTGCTGCCTTGTTTTGAGACATCTGTTCATTTTAGACCATTCTATTGTGCTTTCAGCTGGCGAAGAAGATCCGGGAGAAGTTTAACCGCTATCTGGATGTGGTGAACAGGAACAAGCAGGTGGTGGAGGCGTCGTACACGGCCCACTTGACTTCCCCACTCACAGACATTCAGGACTGCTGCTCTATCCCACCCTCCATGATGGAGTGAGTAATGCTTTTTATGTCCTATGATTTAAGAGATCATTTAATGAGTTCTGTAGGATTTCTGGAAAGTCATTTCTATTGTAGTTACACACACACACACACACACACACACACACACACACACACACACACACACACACACACATCTTTGTGAGGATCTTCCACTGATCGTTATTACTGTAGCTAATTAACGAGTGCATTTGACACTGTCCTGCCATTTTCAGTCTAATTAGTCCTCACTGAATGCTAAATATGTACAAGCGTGCATGCGCACACACACCATTATATGTTCTAGCAACTTATAAAAGTCTGTGATGCTTCAGTGGGATTACATTATCCTACAGCAATGGTTATTACCGTGTGTGTTAAATTGTTTAGAGATGCTTGGGCAGAGTTGTAATTAGACAGACAGATTCTCAGCTTTATAGCTAACCGAGATGCACACACCATAGTGTGTTTAAATGTCACGAGTGCTCTATCTCTAAAGGAAGCTGGAACCCAGAGGCACTGTTCAAATCGAGTCGAGATGCTCTGTGCTTTCAAGCCTAATCTCAATGGGAGCAGCTTGCAGAGTTTCCACACTTATCTCTTAAATCTCATCCTCTTGGTGTTTTCACCCTCTGTCTGCCTTTATCTTCTTTCTCACTTTGTTCTCCACATTTTCATTCAGTCATTTTTTTTTTCCTGCCATCACTTTCATCTGCTTATCAAGCGTTTTTTTTCCCCCCTCTCACAAGGAGCCTCCCTCAGCTCCCTTACTATAATCTCGGATGACATTCTAAATGGGTTTTTTTTTTCTAGTCAAGAATTTTCATGAATTGCCAACAGGTCCATGAAACATTTCTGAAATCTTTGTCTTTCTAACACACCCACACGTACAGCTCAGAGTTCACTATGACTGAGGTTTGAACTTCAGCTTCTCTACTCTGTGTATTCCACCACACTACACTCAGGTATAGGTTGTGCTCAGGAGCTGCTTATGTAACAGCATTTCTCCCTTACAGATTTGAGTTCAGCTCTCACATACTGCCAATTTTTGAGTTCCTGGCGTACACGATTTTTTTTTCTTTCAATTTTTTATTTATTGTTTACAGTAATCAGTATAAGAGAGTCAGAGAAGTTAACCAGGTTCCACTGTAGGAACTTGCTCTGAAGCTCACAAATAATTGGGTTGGTTTTAATTTCACAAGGCTTTTTTTCTTCCACAAATAAGGCTATGTTGAACTTGACTGGGTACACATCACAAGTTAATAATAAATCCAGCCCAAAAAAACGCGAGTAATATCCAAAATAGCAGGGGATAATGGTGTTCCAAAATTGCAAAATGTTTTTGTATACCTGTTGTCAGTACAGCCATTTTTAATTTTGTAATTTTGTTGTCTTTTGCTGGACTTTCAGATTGTCTCAAAAGAACTAGGCATCCAACGGTCACTAGAATGGCTGATGCATCTCGTTACTAAATTTAGCCAGTGATATTTGACTGGTGTTAAAAATGACCAACCAAGAACCCTTTTTAGAGTTGATTAACAAACTAAACTTTTAGAGTTTAGATTAGATGCCATCAACCACACCATTTTCAGTGCAGTGACAATATCTTGCATGAATAAAGCTCATTGAGTTTCACTGTTGCATAGTTTGTTTCACAGAAATGTGGAGAGCTAGTCAGATTCCAGTTTTCAAAATCCTGAAGTTTACAGGCTACAGAAGTGCATGAAGCCAAGAGACTTCTTTACCAAAGAACCTTTAAGGAACACATCCCTGCTTCCAAAAGCGTGTCTGTAATGTGGCGAAAACTAAGTTGAGGACTCTGATCAGGAACCTGAAGCATCTTTCTTGACCTTTTAAATCCCATATGTTCTAAAACCTCAGGGAAGGCAAAGAGAGAGTGAGAAAGGGAGAGAAAGCATGCCGGCAAAGATTGCCTGAATTGTGAGCCTGAGCCGGCTGATAGCACATTGCTCCTAAAACTTCAAAGGCTTTCCATAAACACTCCCAGACTGTTGGACCATTTTGTGAAAATTTGCAGTTCTCACTGTGACAGTTTTGGAAAATTCTCCCTGAGCACTGAGTAGCAGAACCAGCACCGCAGGCTCTTACTTGTGGGTTGGAGGTGAATTTGTACTGGATGCGAATATGACATTTATATTACCATAAAATATACATGAGAGCTAACCGAGCCATGTTGATTGCACCAGAAACTGAAATATTCTTTATATGCAGTATACCTCAGATAATGACAGATAATCCCAGCTGAAGTGCACAGCCTTTTACTGAATTTTCTTAAATTGTGCAGATGTTTTTCTTTCTTTCTTTCTTTCTTTCTTTCTTTCTTTCTTTCTTTCTTTCTTTCTTTCTTTCTTTCTTTCTTTCT
>JAQLOM010000035.1:5920113-5938325 GCA_030068315.1 Chrysichthys thysi
ACTTCAAGCTGTAAGCTAATGACAGTTATATAAGAGCAGATGCTCGCTGGTGCAATAAGATGTACGTTTTACGTCCAGTGGATGCAGTCCCGGCGCCAGACTGTTGTGCGTCGTTAAATAGTTGATTTTTTGGGGGGGTAAAATGTTTAGTCGACTAATCGCAAAAAATAATCTTTGACTAGTCGACTATCAAAATAATCGTTTGTGGCAGCCCTAGTATGAATACTAATGTGGTATTGTTGGTGGGGTTCGGTAACTTTTCGGAGGTTTCCGCAGTAACTTATAATTTCCTCCTGAGCCCTAATTTGGAAGCAACAACCCTGTCTTACATCATGCAATGGAACAGTTTTGGTCTTTAAAATTGTTTATCTGTATCTGACGCTCACTCAGAGGTCTGTCAGATCAGTTAAACAGTCCATTAGAGAAAAACAACTGTTAAAAAAGCCCACACAAAACTTAGTTGTATAAGCACTTAGAACCTTATTGAGAACATCTGCCACTTTGCTGCAGTTGATGTGTGCATGTTGAGTTTTATTTTATGTCACGTTCGTGACAGATTAGCTCAGACTTGATCTCAGTTCGTTATTACTTTAAAATGCATTTGTAATAATTAAAATCGAGTACCTGGATTCCTAAAACAGTTGCAACTTAGGGTAAATTATACAACAAACCATAGTGAATAAATGGGGAAAATGTAAGTGGTGCTTGTTAAGAGTTCAGTCTCATTTTGATTAACTATGCATGTGATCTCTTGAGAGGTTGAAGCTCCGCTCTCCGGGTGAGAGGATGCTGCACCTGCCGTCTCCAGCTGCTCACTAAATACACATTTCTGCATTACATTACTGTTATTTGGCAGACGCCCTTATCCAGAACGACTTACATTTATCTCATTTATACAACTGCGCAGTTGAGGGTTAAGGGTCTTGTTCAAGGGCCCAGCACAAGTGCTTGGATTTGAACTCCCGACATTTCGGTCAGTAGTCCAACGTCTTAACTCCCTGAGCTACCCCTACACAGTGAAGCATAGCCAAGGCACGGCACTGAGGATGAAAAGCCCTTTTTATCAAGGGCTTGCAGTTTTGTAGTTTAGCATCTTCAAATGCAAGGTTTGCTGCCATGTGTTTGGAGAATGCATACAAAAGCCAAAAAACCTCCCATGTGCACAAAAGGTGTGATCGATGTTTCTACGTATAACATAAATTACATTTCTTAAAATAGCATAGTCCAAAGGGAAGTGCTGTGAACTCACAGTGAAAAATAAGTCCTGACATGAATTGAATAATTATGGTGGAACTAAGCAACCAGTGTAAATAATATTGAGTAATAAGATATTAACTGTATGTTGAGGGTCTGTGTATTTTTAGTGGTTGAACCCATGGCTGAAGCGTTTTGGCTTTGTTCTGGAGTATAAGACAATGTTCAGAAGCAGAATGGTCCTCTGTAAGTATGAGTAAAGACAGAGGTGCCAACATAAATGTTGTAAAAACCTGTAGCATTTATTATTTTTGATTCCTTGCTACAGTGATATAGGATGCCTGAGAACCATGTTTTTCAACTGTTTCAGATAAAGCAATAGTCAGACCACATGCAAATAAATTTGATCCAGTAGAAAAGGGGAAATGATGCAAGAAGTGAAAGATCCATTTGCAGTTTCTTTCATGTTTGACTTTATCCAAGTGAATTTTGATCTGCTAATCCATGAGCCTTAGGTTTACCAGCCAATAATAGCCAAGTAGCTGGCACTATGATAGCGTTTCTGTACGATGAAAAATGGAGCTGTTTATTATTAAGTAGAGACCTTTTTTTTTTAACTGTTGCTTTGTGCACATCTGGTGGAAGAAATAGAGAGACATGCACTAGATTTTTTTTGTCATGAAGTTTTTCCCTCTTCTCCTGCTGAGATTTTTGAGTTATCAGTACTGACACCTCTTTGTACAATAGGGCAGTAAGGAAACCACTATAAAAAAAAATGCAACAGTAATTGCCTACTGGTGTGAGCTAATGATGGAGATCCTCAGACAACACAATTTACTAATATAGTGATTATTTAACTAGTCTACTGTCATTTTGCTAGTATTCAATCTTGTCAAGATAACTACAGTAGCTTGGATTAAATAACTGTTGTTGAGACTAATTATTGTAATGAGTTTTACATTAAACTACTGGATTTTTAAATTTTTTTTTTTGGTCAGGTTTCACGCTCATGCACCCGTCCCTAACTCGTCCGTACCTGATGACCGAAGCCCCGCTACACACGGACATCATTCACTACGAGAACATCCCTGGATTTCCTGCCGTTCGCCAGAACATCCTCAGGTGACCACTTCATTCTGGGTGTCCATGATGAAATGTTTTGTAAAAGGTGGAGGGGCCCTTTTACAGAAGGCTGGAAGATGATTAATGACACTTATTGTTCTCTGTCAGTTTGCCTCTGGGGAGCCAGGTGATCTCCGTACCAATCAACTCATCTCTGTCCTGGCATGTGAATCGTCTGCGAGACTCAAGCCGAGATGCCTACAACGTCAGCTACGCTTGGAAACTGGTATTAACCCTGCTGCCAATATTCATGCCATGGAGTTCTAGTTTCATTTACTTTATATGACAATCCAGTCAGGATGGATAGTAGAAAGGGGATGAAACTTTGAAGTTTCATGTTCAATGTTTCATGTTGTCTTTCTACATTCCTACATAACTACATTTCAAAACCATCACAACTTTTTTCCAACATGTACTTTCTCCACTAGGCTCTAGCTTCATTTGTGGCTCACTCTGTGCATTTCAGCCAGTTAAACTAAATTGGTAGGTTTAGCAAAAAATATAAATCTATATTTTCAGCCGTGTCCACTTTTGTCAGCTGTCCAACAGTCTCGTCATGAGCATTAAAAAAATGAAGCCTGGACTGTTTTTTGTTGCTGTACCAACTCATACTAACTCCTCTCTAACAGGATTTTGGCTTGATAGTGTGCTTAGACCCTGACCTGTGTGCACTAGCATGAGGATATGTTTTTGATGAAAACTATGATGCAAGTCTTTAAGTTGTACTTAATAAATCTGTCTGCCAAATGATATAAACATACATTTAGCCATAAAGTCGAGACATAATTCAACTGCTATGTTTTCTGGAACACTGTGCTTAACATTTAACCTTATTGACTCTGTCTTCCTCCACCAAGTGTTTCATATAAAGAAGCATGCCTTTGTGTCTTAGTGCCAGAACACATTTCTCAAGCGAGATGGCTGTGTTATGAGCTTCAGTGTTTTTTATTCTGGCTCATAAAACACTTTTGTATTTTGAAAGTAATCACGATTGCGATTACAGACTTCAGTCTGTTAGTTCTTCTAAAGTTCTTCTGCTGCTCTCTGTAAATGCAGTAGTGTATAGTAGGATACTTAATATTAGATCATCTGACCTAACTTGTCCCATTGGTGCCAACGCTCCAGGCAACACTATGTAACATAGGTATCAGATTTTACATAAGCATCGAAAGATTTGTCATGAAAAACTTTTTCACATTTTTCAGACTATTCTCATTGCTTTTGGTCTCTGGTGTACAGGTGCAGGACACATCGTTCATCCTGTGCATAGTGTACGTTCAGCCTGAGATCCCTGTGAAGCAGTTGAAGAACCTGAACACAGCCCCTAGCAGTAAGCTGTTGTACCACCGGCTCGACCTGCTGGGCCAACCCAGCTCCTGCCTGCACTTCAAACAGCTCGCTACCGTGGGTAAGCAGCCTGAGACCTGAACCCACACCATGACAGCGATGCGCTAGGATTTCATCCATTCACCAGATTGATTCTGTGCATGGAAATGATGTACAGATTAGGCTTTTGTGATTTTGATTTGCTCATGACATCTGGATGAAGAATTTAATTGTGTAGAACAATTAAAATAGCTGACTGTCCTTACACAGATTGGTTATGCAACATTGTCACAACACTATTTTCAATTAGTCATGTAAAGAATAAAGCACTTCAGAAATGGTGTTATAACAAAAATAATCAATGACAGTATGGTGTGATCCATTACTACGCTAAGGGTGATTTATTGTTCTATAAAGGCAAGTCCCACAGGGTTTCTTTTCTTGTCTTCCTCTTATAAAAAAAAAAAAGTTTTTATATCTTAAGGAATGATTGCACATGCTTTTTATCCATTTATAGTTGCATTCAGTGAAACAAGTTATTTATGTTTTACTGGGTATAATCAGTTATCCCCTCACCAGCCTCTCTCTTGGTTCCCCTTCATTCTTGAAGACGATACAACTTTTTTTTTTTTTTTTTTTTTTACAGTGAAAAAACTTAGGGTTAAAACGGACAAAACATCATCACTGGAGGCTTCTTGCAATAAATGTTGCAACTTCTCCTTATTGAAAACTTTCCTGTATTGATGATTAGATGTTTCTTAAATAACAGCATGGTTATACACCATATAAGTTCCCATGATTGAGCTGTTAGTGTAGAATCAATGTTGGAACATTAGAATAGATGCATTAGTATAAACTTGTGATTTGAATTGAACTCCGAATGGAGTTGGTGTAGTCACTCTAACCAATCAGACTCAAGTAATTATCAGTGCTGTCTTCTGAAGATCAACTCAGTGTAACCTATTTAATTAGTGCAAAATGTACTTTCCCAAACATACAAGGTGATCAACCTTGTATAACATTAAAATTAAACTCAATAACAGGCTGTTGATATCTTTAAAAAAAAAAAATCTTTTTAGTTCATATCTAAAAACTGTTAAAACATCTTAATATCAAAAAGACAAAACCTCTTTCTCCATATAAGCTACATAATTGAGTTCAAAAAAAGTCCTTTATGTTCAAAAGCTAGAATTCTTGCCAATTCTGGGTTTCATTATTTGGCCTTGTTTTTCGTTTTTTTCCAAATGTTTTTTCCCCAAATGTCAATGTTTAAATATGATCATTACAGTGGAGATCAAAATTAGAAAGCAGTTCATAAATACTTGATCCCACCCCACCCCCAATGTTGGCTACCTTCATCACTCAAAATTTGTAGGAGTATTAGCTGTGAGTATACCACTGTTCTATTAGCATTTTTTTCAAGATAACCAAGGCAGTTCAGCAAAAACCTCTTTATCGTGGAAAATAGTGTTTTGTTTGTAGTAACCATTGTAGAAGAAAAGGGAATTTTTGATGGTTATAGCTTTCAGAAATTTGTGGGAGGTGTAGAGGCCATTGCTTTGAACAACTTTTGAACACATTTGCACCTGCAGGACATCACTAGTTTTTCCACAGTGCCCTGATTTGAACTTTTTCTAATCTCTTACTGAGTTCAGTAACCGTAGTATGTTTCTTAGCCATAACGTCGTTTCCAGTGATCTTTCAGAGATTCTCAATCGGGTACAGGTCGGGACTCTGGGCTCGACTTTTCTTTATTTCGATGTTCTCAACTTCATGGGAGTTTTTTTTTATTTTTATTTTTATTTATTTATTTATTTATTTTAACCCCTGCAGTGTGACAAGGGGCATTGTCTTGCACAGAAATTGCAGGCTATTCGAGAGATGCTTGCAGGGAAGAAACCATGTGTTACCGAAGGAGGTTCTGATTACATTAGCATTCTCCTTGCCATGTAGCTGTACAAGAGGCCCAACTCCTGGTGCAAAAAACCATGATGCTTCCTCTTTCAAATTTAACCGATTTATTCACACATTCTGGATTCAGTTGAAATTTCCAAATTTGATGCTGAACACGATGTTTCCCATCTGACCCAACGAAATTTACCTTCCCCTCTTCACTAGTGTGAACTTTGGACCAGTTCTTCTCTGTCCACATAGCATGCTCCACAGCAAAGGTTAGTCTAGCCTTTTCATTCTTTCTGCTGATGAGCTTGGTCAGTGTGGAGTAGGCTTTCAGTCCAAATTTTCTCAGACAGTGAGACACAGAATAACGAGCAATTCCAGCTGCAGTGTTGAATTATTCCCAGTTGAGCGTCTGTGTATCATCCTGTTCTTTTATGCATTTGTCTTACGTGGACAGCCAGCTTTTTCTGGTGCTGTGAATGATTTAATGTCATTGTAAATTTAAATAATCTCGAAATCATGCTCTTGGAAGAACCAGCCTCACTAGCATTGGCTGAAAGAGTCCCCTTTTCGGCCTTCATCTGAAAAATCTGCTGGTGCAGGGTGTCCGTCACCTTGGAGCAGCTTGGCATCTTGCAAAATGACCGTGTTGACAGAAAAATAGGTTTTGTTAATAAAGGAAATTAGCACCAATTATCAGATTAGCACCAATACCTGTGACCTTTCCTAAAAGTTTATTTTATTTATTTATTTATTTATCTAAATTTTAGCTTCTTTTTTTTTTATTGTGACCTGGTGTATATTGGTTGTTAATACAGTGGTACCTTGGTGTTCAACGCTCGTTGGTTCCAGAGGTGACATCGAATGCCAGTTTCGTTGAATACAAAGTAATTATTCCCCATAAGAAATGATGTAAATCAAAATAATTGGTTCTCGGCCTCCCAAATTCCCTCTCTTGTACTCTATTTTTCGGACATTTCACTCATAATTGACAATCCTATTAAACATAAACATAAGCTAACCTTATTAAACATTGTTTTGAATAGAAGTTGAAATCGTAGATCTTGGAATTGTATATTCTTAGGCATGATCAGTCACGTACACACCACATTCATATTAGCCTCAGTTTCTTTTTGAACCTCACTGGTTGTTCTCACTGCTTTTCTCTTGGCACTTGTGCTGCCTGAACTACATTTCTTGCTAGACATGGTTACCTTATTTAACCGTGAAACATTAAACAAAAAATGCGTGGGGTTATGGAGCAGCCACTCACAGATGATGCTTACACTATGGATTTGGCTTTGTTTACGCCGGGCGTATGGCATATGAAATGGTGGCGCAGTAAAAAAAAAAAAAAAAGTCGTTTTTAACAGTAAAAAAAAAAACACAGATACTTTACAGAACTGAGTCTTTTTGGTAGAAAATTGCTTTTAACGTTTGGTTAGAATTTTCTTCAAAATACATGTATTGATATTTGTTGAAATCTGTGGAAATCGCGAAAAATCATGAAAAACATAAACGTTTGTTGAATCGAATACCGCACTGACGTCGATTTCCGAGGAAAAAAGATCCGATGAAATTGCATTGAATGCCAATTTTGCTGAATATTGAATAAAATTCACTGTAATAAAATGCAAAACTAAGAGAGAAAAGCACTAAATCAAAGTGCTATTTACTTTTACAGTAAAAAGAAATAAGAAGGGAAGTTCCATGTTAGATTTGCACATTTAGCAAAATAATGTAATCAGAGTTCACATTAAAGAATATCTCTGATGTGCATGGACGATTACATCTTTCCTTGTAAGCCTTTTAAAGTGTATGTGTCTCCACAGAGAGCCCGACTGTGATGTTATCAGCCGGGAGTTTCTCCTCTCCTTACGAGCACCTGAGTCAGCCAGAGACCAAGCGCATGGTGGAGCACTACACAGCCTACCTGAGTGATAACACGCGCCTCATCGCCAACCCCGGCCTGAAGGTACATACACACTACCTCCTTAGTGACACAAACTTCAGAGCCAAGCCGAGCCTGAAGGTGCACGCACACATCTTTACCTACACATCACTGTCTCCTGATTGACAACACACACTTCATTAATGAAATCAGGCCTGGAGGTACATAAACACCCACAAAATTATTTGCGAGATGGACTGATGGAAGGATCATATGAAATTGTTTGGGACTATATTTGTATGTTTGCATGACAGATGGAATGTGGTTGCTTCTTATGATTGAAATAATAACTTGCTTTACAAACACCAAAGCATGATGATACACGTCTCAAAGCCAACCCAGGCCTGAAGAAAAACACACACCCTACCGCCTGAGTTACACAGTCTAATTTATGCCAGGAGCCACATGCACACTATAAATTTGCAAAATAGGTGTGTCCCTGGAACATTAGCAGCTGAAAAATTCCTCAGTTTTGGTCAAGTTAGCGATTTAACTATACATGGCATTTCAGCTGTCGAGTTTTGCCAGCTTTATAAATATAGTCCAGCTTTTCTCAATTAATTTAGGGGTAAAAAAAAAAAGCAAACATGCCGTGTTTTGCAAACTTAGTTTGTGTTCAGTCTGTCTTGCTTGCCAGCCTTTGAGTTGTTTGCTAGCTAAGCTAGCTAAATTGCCAACCCTAAAAACAAAAGTACCATCTAATCCAGTCACCTCCACTGCTTCTTTGTAGCAAATGATTTACAATCAAGTTGAAAAAACATTACATCACATCTCATGGCTTCACTGTGCTAAAGTTCTCGCCTGCTCACTTTTAGATCTTTTGCACTGCAGTACAAATGATGGGCCCTTCAAAGGTCAATAAAGCCAAAGGAGTTGTATTGCTGGTAAATGATGCAAAATTGGGTTTTTCAAAGTTCCTTGTATTGCTCACCATAGAACATACATGGAAGACACCAGCTGTGGTCGATTACAATCAAACAAATGTGCAGGAGTAACTCTGTGCTAACATACAAATGATGTGTTCTAAAAATCAGGCTTGAACACTCAATTTCACATCCATACTTTGGCCCCCTAAGTTCTTTCCCTGTTTTCTTCTTTCTTTCAATAATTGAATAGATTTAATGAAACCCAGTGAAATCCAACTCTCTGTAACACCCCCCGCCCTTCTCTAGTCTTCTGTCAGGAATGACGTGATGGCGACCAGTCACGTGACGGACGAATGGCTGAGTCTCATGGAGCTGAGCAGCTTGAACTGCTACATTGTGCGCCGTTACATAGCAACGCCCAATGGGGTGCTGCGGATTTACCCCGGGTCGCTGATGGACAAAGCCTTTGACCCCACCAGGCGACAATGGTGAGATTAGGGCCTAAGGGCACAGGTCTCCATGCTCTAACACAACACCAAAAGCCTTCGAGACTCCCTTGGAGCTGGTGATGAACAGCAGAACTAAAGAGTATTGGACCCTTGTTCACTTCTCCACTTAATGCTGTTTTCTGTGCAGGTGTAAACCTGAAGTTTTTAGTTTCCCACAGTTTTATTACTCAAATGAACTCCTGGTTCTGATTACGAGGGAGAATCAAAAAGTAAAGGCAGAATTCGTTTAACGGCTTCAATAGAATGAACTGTGAGAAACTGAACATATCACTTTTACGCATCGTTCCCATGCAAGATGAAGCATTTGTTGTATCATTCATCTAGCTTCTGTATTCTCACAGCTAAGACGTTTTTCATCTGCTCCCAAAGCCAGGTGAGCACCGCTTCCTTTACTTCATCATTAGAGGTGAATCTGTGACCATACAGCGCCTGCTTCTATTGAACAAAGATGTGATAATCGCTCTGCACCAGATTCAGGATGTAAGGAAGACATTTGAGCCTGAGCTGTTGCACTGTCTCTACTGTTGCTGCTACTGTATGAGGACGTGCATTGTCATGGCACAGCAAGACTGTTTTGGACAGCGTTCCTCTTATTTTGCTGTGAATTGCAGGTTTAAGTTCATTTCGCAGCAATATATAGTAATTTGCTCTGTTCACTGTTTGCCCATGCACTCGGACATGTACCAGTATAGGAACCTTCATGTCCCAAAAGAATGCTAACATGGTTTTCTTGTGGGAGAACTGACTTGAATTTCTTATTCACTGGAGAAGACAGGTGTCTCCCCTCCATGCTTTGTCTTTTGCTCTCCAGGTTATCACATAATTTAAAAATTGCCTTATGTTTTTGATTCTCCCTCGTGTAATATGAGTCAAAGGTACAGCTCAAAGCTATCCTTAAGTAGCATCACTAAAGGTAACTGAATAGATTAGGATAGCCTTTTTTTTTTTTTTCAATTTAATTAACTGATTTGACATTTGACCTTTTTGCTGTTGTAGGTATTTGCATGCTGTGGCCAATCCTGGTTTGATCACTTTCACTGGACCTTACCTGGATGTTGGTGGAGCCGGCTATGTGGTCACCATCAGCCACACTATCCATGCCTCTAGGTCAGGAAATACATTATTTATAAAGAATATGAAGGCATATGAAGTCAGAATCTGAACAGATATTTATTAGCCAGGGAAGATTCCCTCCTACAGAATTTAATTTGACAGTTGCTGAAATCGAAACATCATAAAAATAGAAACGTAAAGTTTCTGGATGTTTGGAAGATTTTGAAGTTTATATGTATGATATTAGCTTTGGTGTTAATGTCTTAATTTAGAATGTTTTGCGTTTGCTGTAGTCGTTGCATCATTCTTTGCTCTTGTGTGATCTATTGACTTTCCAAAAGAAAAATTTTTAAAAAACTATCATGTGGCATAAAACTTTGTGTTATTGTTTATGAGAATATATATAATATATAATTGTTTGAAATTGGCCAGATTTTGAGCATATGTAAATAATGAATATATAGAAGTTTCCCCCTTCACTTCCACTACCTTTAGTGGAAACCCAGCACATCCTGAGAGTGAAGCATGGTGGTGGTAGCACCATATTCTGTGAATACTTTTTATCTTCAATTGGGTACAACTCCTAGGTTATGTCCATATCACATTTAAACCTCAGGAACCTGATATTTTTACAGAAGTCTTGCAGATATACATTTTTGACCATATATTTACCCAGGGAGTTATACAATAGTTATGTTGGGTTTTTTTGTTGTTGTTTTTGTTTTAATTATAAAAATATGTATCACATTTAATTGTTAAACTTCATTATGTTTTTTTCCCCCAGCAATGAATAATTAAAGCAGGATTTCTTAACCACAGTGTATAATGCTCAATCCCTTTCTCACCTTGAGCTTCTTTCCTATTGCATCTAGCTCTCAGATGGCCCCAGGCTATGCAGTAGCAGTAATGGGCATCGACTTTACTCTGCGCTACTTCTATAAAGTCCTGCTGGATCTACTGCCCATCTGCAACCAGGACAGGGGAAATAAAATCCGGTAAGCCTGTCCCAGCCTCTTTCATCATCTTTCACTTTCTTTCTTTCAGACTGCCAAAATCCAGCTATATGCCTCTCTGTGAGTTGCACGGAAATGACCAGAGGCTCTCTAAAACTCCATTTTATATGAATCTAATCAGATTTGCCTGTATTTGAAAAGCAGCATTCACACAGTACCCTCTTATTTTTGAGGCAAAGTGTGTGCGGGTGGAGAGAGAAGCATAATTGTTCTGAGAGTTAAAAAAAAAAAAAAAAAAAAAAAGAGGGACAACAGTGGATGAAAATAGTTGATAAAGTCCAAGGAATAATTACCAGAGCAGTGTTTAAAAGGACAGAAAGATGCGAGATGGTGAGAAACACAAAAGGAGATAAGCTGATTATGAGCGCATTCCAGACACATCCTATCCTGTTCGGTGTGAGCGCACTCATCCCGTCTCCTCTCCTCTCTTTCCTCTACCTTTCTGTTTTTTCCCTCCTAAATATTTGTGCACTCCCCTCCCCCTCATTGCCCGCCGGCCCCCCCCCCCCCGCTCGCGCTCGCTCTCTCTCTCTCTCTCTCACTCTCTCGCTCTCGCTCTCTCTCTCTCTCTCTCTCCTTTTCTTCTTGCTCTTCTCATGCTTCAGAAGGGGTCAGGCCTCAGTGTTCTCAGCGTTTGGAGTGCCAGAGCCATTAAACAGGATTAGCTGAGTGGAATGGCCCAGTGTGGCATGCACAATAGTGAGGACTATACTGAGCTGCCTCATGGATCTGAGCTTTTCTAAAGAAAGTGGAACACACCCCTTGCACCCGAGCCTTTGGAAACTTACATTCCTTTCTTTTAATATGTGCATGAGCCTAATGTTTTCACAATACACACTATTATACCTTCTCTGGTAAAAATGCGCCGTTGTAAGTTGTTTTCACTGTTTGTGTCACCGACAGAGTTTTGTGAATGGAAAATGGAATCTTATATACACAGATTTGTTGTGCATGTGTGTATATTAGTATTCAGAGAAAAAATGGAAACCTGCATCATGGACAGGGTTGCACATTTTATACAAGTGCATGGATCTTTTATATAAAAATGCATTTTGTACTGGATCCACTTGTACAAAGAGGATTTATTTTCTTGTCTTGCCTATCATGTCTCTTCTTGACTATCGGATGTTGTTTCTCACTCACTATGTGTGTAGGTGTTTTATTATGGAGGACAGAGGCTACCTGGTGGCCCACCCCACCTTGATCGACCCCAAAGGCCATGCTCCAGCAGAACAGCAACATATCACACATAAGGTATATATACTTATTCACACAGTTCTCAAATTGACTGCTCAGAGGTGGGTTGAGTTCACTGTATGCAGATTTGTCTCAATTCAGGGAATAAGGATGATTGCATACATGTTCATATAAAGTGAACCCCGGCAATATCGTGGTTCACCTGTTGTGGGTTCAGTGCATCGCGGCTTTTCACATTTTCATTCGTGGGATTTTTTTTTGGCTTCCGTGGGGCTGGAACATAAAATATAATTTAAAAAATGTTAATTCAAACATTAAAAGAACATTTCAATTGAAATAAAACAGTATGCACTGTGTTTCATCAGCGGATGAATACACAGTGGCGGTGTATGCCACTTCTGCTTGAGCTAGTAAACAGGCTGTAAACAGGAAGTGACCTCACCGGCAGTAAGTGCGAATGTAGAATTTTATATTTTGTTAAAATGACGCATGTTTAAGAGTGTAGAAAGTGTTTAAGGGCATAGGACGTGTTTATAAGAGTGTGGAAAAGGTTAATAAAAGGGTGGAAATGTGTTATGAAGCCTTAATTAATTAGTTAGTTAATTAATAATCAATCATGAGTCGTGGGTGTGTCCAGTTTGAAATACAGTGGATTTATTTATTTATTTTTAGATTGCTTAATTGATTTTATTTTTTGTAGGAGCCCCTGGTGGCAAATGATATCCTCAACCACCCAAACTTTGTGAAGAAAAAGCTGTGTAATAGTTTCAGCGATCGCACAGTGCAGCGCTTCTACAAGTTCAACACCAGCATTGTGGTGAGTGTAGGCACTTCTGCAGATTTATTTTTGTGTTCATTTGCATTGCTGCCGTAGCTAAAGACAGCACAGTGCAAGAATGAAGGGCACTAAAATTAGCAATAAGCAGTGTGCAACTTTTTTTCTTTCCATGATCATGCAGGTAGGTGGATTACCTAGTCTAAATTTCCCTTAGATGTGGATGGCCGTGAACTGTGCTCTGTGATGGAGTCCAGTTTGCTCCATATTTATTGCCACCCTGGCCAACGTGTTCAGTAAATTCAGTAAAACTCTTCCAGTGCAGTGTATACCAGTCCCATTTTCATTTACCGGTCTGTCTAGTAGTCTCATAACGCCATCTGGTGGTACAGTGTAACAGCATCGATAATTGTCGATTATCTCATCTCCTAATCTGTTATTTGCCAAGTTGTCATACTTGGCATGTCCTATGAGTCATTCCATGAATCATATGGCATATGAGTCATTTCTAATGTTCCGTTGATGCTGATATGTGTTAAGAAATCCCACGTACGTTTCTGTGATTGTGTGATTTCCAGGGTGATCTGACGAACTTGGTTCACGGCAGTCACTGCTCAAAGTACAGGCTCACTCGTATTCCAGGAACCAATGCGTTTGCAGGCATCGTGAACGAGACGTGTGATTCTCTGGCCTTCTGTGCGTGTAGCACAGTGGATCGCCTTTGCTTAAACTGCCACAGGTGCGGTTTTCATCGTGCTGGAATAGTGCTTCACGCTGCCTGTTTTATTATTCATTTGCATTATGGAATTAGTTTTATTCCATAGGATCTTGATCTTTATTAGTGAAACTTCTTTTTTGTTTTTTTGTGTTTTTTTTTTTAAATAATGAAGATTCACCTTGTTCTTGCTGTTTTCTTCTCAGAATGGAACAGAATGAGTGTGAATGTCCATGTGAGTGCCCTCTGGAGGTGAATGAGTGTACTGGCAATCTCACCAATGCTGAAAACAGGTAAATCCCCACAGATCTGCTGTTTAGCTATGATTTTATGCCGCGAGGGGAAATAGACACTCTTAATCTTTTCCTGCTGACTCTGCTTGGATGTTTAGCTCTCATAATTTGGATAAAACTATTTTAGCTATCTGCTATCGTCATGATTTTTGTCAAATTGTGTGCTGTGACCTTGAATGCTGCTTGTGTGCTAATCTGGAGGATCTAGGGGTTTTGTATGCTGATTAGTGTTATTAAAAGTGTGCTTGTCTAGAACATTACAGGCATTTCGTGGCCAGTGATTGCATATACATGCACATAGTGAAGTTCAAAATGATGTTTCTGTGCATTATGGTTGTAGAATAAAAGTGACCATTTTAATAAAACTTGCATGTAATGAGGACTAATAGAAACACACAGTCTTTCATGTACTTGTTTGTCACTTTGGGTAAAACTCCATCCAACTGTATTCTGGAGCAGAAGAGTTTTTGTCTATGCACAGAGCTGGTAAAGGCCATCTGTCAGAATTTTATCGTAAATCTCTGCAGATAAAATCTTTGAATGCATGTGTGATGATGATTATGATGTCTTATAATACTAACTATTAACTCCAAATTCCTGCAAAGAAGTTATTTTTCTGTGTTGCCAAAAAAAAAAAAGTCATGTTTTTTTTTGTCTGTCTGTTGAGCTCTTTGTAGTCTGTCATTACACTACAGTTATAGACTTGTGTGTGTGTGTGTGTGTGTGTGTGTGTGTGTGTGTGTGTGTGTGTGTGTGTGTGTAGGAATCCAAGCTGTGATGTACACCAAGAGCCCTTGTCTATGACAATGATTGAGTCCAGTTTGCAAGACACTTTGCCTCAGTGTATCAACACTCGATGTAGCCAGCGCTTCACCAGCAGGTTAGTGTTCTCATCTCCTATCCAAAGACCAGAGTCTGTGCCTACACACACACAAACCGTCTCCACAGACAAGGTGACAGCTGGTGCCAGTGCCGTTTCCTCCACTAAAGAGACGGTTCTTGGCTGAAAAAAAATTAGTTGGTTCCATCAGCAAAGTGCTGCTGGTCTGGAATCAAGAGCCCGTGACACCATGGGCTTGAAGGCAACATAATTTTGTCACCATAGCAACTCTAGCAATTTGTTGTTGTTTTTTTAACCATGGTCAAACGTTGCAGAGATTTTTGAAGGTTGCATGTCTGAGTAGTACTGAAATTAAATATTAAATTAGTGGTTTGTAAAGAAAATAACCACTTTGCAACAAATTAGCAGTGCACTGTTGAGGCTAATGCTGGAGTTAAAACTATGCACTTGGATAAGATGACAGATTAAAATAAGCGGAATTGTGTAACTGTCCTCTTGTTTTTTTGACAGTGTCCTTGTTTAGTACAGTAGCGTAGAGAGTCACAATTCACTCACAGTGCAGAACACCATACTGATGTTTTTGGCATATCTAATTTTGGGTTAAGTTGTTTTTCTTCAGTGTTTCCAGGGAGGTAGTGGTAGGGGTCTTGTTTAACTAAAAGAAGAAAAAAAGCAGCAGCAGGTTTTAGGTACACATACTTAGGATTTTGATTTAAATGCAGAAACGGATAGAGATTTTTGTATCTTTAAAGAGATACAGATTACATAACACCCTTATGCCAGAGGTTTTAAGGGTAGAGCGGGTGTGATGGGTAGGTGTGGGTCTGTTTTTGGCTTTATAGGCAAACGTCAGTTAATTTATTTTTTTTTCTTTCTTAAGTTGGCAGATGTAGGATGGATGCCCTTATGGTCATTTAGGAAAGCTTAGGGTGAAAAATTATGTCTTCTCTACTAAAGCTAAAAGGCAGACGGGTGACTTTATCAAAGAAGTGTTAATACACATGGCTGCTGATTACAACCACTGTGTAGAGATTGACTGCTGGTTGTGACTCATGCCTGTGATTTATGTATATTTGGTTCAAGTGGCTTGTATGTTCTTGTATTAATACCATTTTTTTTCCTCTTTCTGGTTTTGCTACCATATTTATTTTGCTGTTTATAACCACTTTCATCCAAGCATTGTGTGTTGATTCCTGCAGTGACTGCTTTGGTGTGTTGGACTGCGAGTGGTGCGTGGTGGACAGTGACGGAAAGACACAACTGGACAAACCTTACTGTGCACTACAGAAGGAGTGTTTTGGGGGAATCGTAGGTGCCAAGAGTCCTTATGTGGATAGCATGGGTATTTTAGGTGAGCTTACACATCCTTTAGACAAGCTGGAAATGTAATTTAGGCTTTTGTGTGCTTTTTAGGAATATTGATAATGGTTAAATAAAGGTTTATTCAACACTGCCCAACATTGCTACATGACATTTTATGTGTTTTAAGAATAAACAATTTATTCGCTAGATTTTGTTGTTTTTTTTCCTCACATGGGGGTGTATTTTGGATGAAAATAACACATTACACATGCTTTAGATCTCTTAAACTCCTATCCTCCTGCCATTCTTTTGCAGATGAAGAGGTGGCATCTCTGAACATGATTAAGAGTGCACCTGTGGGTCCAGTAGCAGGAGGAATTTTGGGCTGCATCATGGTGCTGGTTTTGGTTGTGTATGCCTACAGGCACCAGATCCACCGCCGCAGCCATCAGCACATGTCACCTCTGGCAGCACAGGGTCAGTCTGATGCACACAAACACACCCACACAAAGACCTAGGACAGAGTGTCAAGGCTAGTCGAAAAGAAAAATAAGTGAAAATGCTGTCAGAGCATCAGGGCACTTGGTTCAAAATATACTTATCTGTTTCATTTGAAGATGTCAGTGAGGTTTCTTACACAATTCAAACAAAGTTTCAAATCAAAGCACTTTGATATTCGTTGGATATTAAAGCAAAACGAGAAGAAAACCGGTTAGACATTTTAAGGTGAAATAATGCACAGATATGTTTTTAGATTTACCAGTTAGCAGTGATCTCTGGGATTTTGGGTAACCTGCCTGTGCCTGGCAGTTAATATTCTGCGAAGAATAATTTTACGAAGACAGTACCCAAAATGATCATTTTATGAATCATAAATACAACGTCAGCTTTGTAAAGCTGTAAATTGGCTCGCAACACAAGGAAATCAAATCAGTATGTACTGTACACATTCAGTTTATTCCCTTCATCTCACTTTACAGGTGTACACAACTAGTAAAACTTTTTTTAAGCTCCATCTGTTCTCTGGAGCTATTTACACTCTTCAAAACACAATAATTGTCTAGGTTATCTAATAATTATCCACTTTGTGGGTGGAACCAAGGATTTGAAAAATGTGCACTTACAGCTTCCATGTATTTGGATTCAGAATTACAGCATGAATGTAAGATTGGAAACTGGGCTGTTGGGCATTCTTAGAAAGTGTTCGAGTCAACGAAAGCTGGCTACTTAACACAGCAACCTTTTCAAATGAGAGTCTGTGACCCTTTCAGCTAATTCCATTATAAAGTGAGATTAGCAAAGCAGAGAGAAAGTCATTTTCTTAGGCTAATCCCCTCTGCAGCTTCCTTTTTTCTCGGTCACAGGTTTGCTATTGTGTCTGAAAAGTTTTCTGTGGTTTGGAGAAAGATAGCCAAAAATACACAGAATCTCTCGATAATGTGTTTATTTAAAAGTCGAAATCCCTTTATGAGTTTAATTACTCTTGAACTCTATAGGTACATCTTGAAAAAGTGCAGTATTTTTTGTCACTTGTTTCAGAAAGTGAAACTCGTATATTATATAGATTAATTACACATGGAGTGAAATATTTCAAGCCTTTATTTATTGTAATTTTGATGTTTATGGCCTACAGATAATGAAAACCCAAAATTCAGTGTCTCAGAAAATTTTTAACAGAAATGTCAGGCTTCTGAAAAGTATGTTCATTTCTATGCACTCAATACTTGCTTGGGCTCCTTTTGCATGAATTACTGCATCAGTGTGGTGTGGCATGTAGGCGATCAGCCTATGGCACAGCTGAGGTGTTATGGAAGCCCAGGTTGCTTTGATAGCGGCCTTCAGGCCTTCTCCATTTATGCGTCTGGTGTGTCTCATCTTCCTCTTGACAATACCCCATAGATTGTCTATGAGGTTCAGGTCAGGCCGGTTTGCTGGCCAATCAAGCGGAGTGGACTGAGGCTGGAGTCAGCGCATCAAGAGCCACTACGCACAGACGAATCGTAGACATGGGCTACAAATGTCGCATTCCTCATGTCAAGCCACTCCTGAACCGGAGATAACGTCAGAAGCGTCTTTCCTGGGCTGAGGAGAAAAAGAACTGGACTGTTGCTCAGTGGTCCAAAGTCCTCTTTTCAGATGAAAGTAAATTTTGCATG
>JAQLOM010000035.1:5943380-5962270 GCA_030068315.1 Chrysichthys thysi
TATATTCATTCTTTATGAAACTAGTAGAAATTCATATATACAAGTCTACAAGAGTCATGGATATAAACATGTACTGCCCATCCACACTCCAGACAGAACCAGGCTAAAGACCCAGTTTCATATGGCATCAGTTAAACCACATTGTGTGCAATCCAGGAAGTCAAGATCATTTCATTAGCTTCCCACCTGAAAGGGCTATAGCTGAACTCCTGGACAGCAGCCCAACTGGTGTTGTAACAGTGCAGAGATTCAACATACACACCCTTAGAAGAACGGCTGTGTTCACAAGCTCCACTTGAGAAGAGGGGTGTGACTGGAAGCGTGATTAAATGAATGAGCACCACAAGTGTGTGAGAAGGTTCTCTTAAGTCATGCTTAATTATGTGGAATGATCTTTTGAAGCATACTCATTAGACATTCCTCCAGGAAACTTAATAATGTGTGCATAAACAGCTCTACAGCTTCAAATATTTTGATGTGAACATCGGCATGAATTGAAATGAAGATAGCTTACAGATCTTTGAAAAAGGTTGTGACCAAGGTGGGACTGAAATAAACGTTTATTCTCATCAACCCACCATTTATTTATTATTTATATTTTTTGATGCCTGGTTTGATGAAGGCTGTAGCACCATGAGCTTTGTGTGAATTATTTGTATGCGTGTGTCTAGGCTACAGCACTATGAGCCCTCAAGAGGACAGCGAGAATCCACCGTGCACCAGCGAGCCGCTCTCAGCAGGGGTGGATGTGGGGAACCATGACGAGGAGCTGGAACTGGACACACCACCCCAGACCGCTGCACTGCTCAGCCACAAGCTCTACCCACACCGGCATACACACTCACGCCACCCGCTGCACACACACACACACCACCTGCAGGCTGCCGTCACGGTTCACAGCGTGGACGCCGAGTGCTAAACCCAAAACCCCCACCCACAGAGCATACCTTTAATGCCACTTCACTCCCAGGCCTGCCTTCATCCTCCACTTCCACTTTGAGCCCTAAAGCCAGTCGCAGTGCCCTCCTGAGAGAGCAAAGGGAGAAAAGGGATGGGGCCGTGGCCTCCTGGGGAAATCCTCTGTGATGAGGAAAGACTCTTGAACCTGGACCTACCTGCTTTTAATGGTGTGGAGGTACACATTTGCACTTGTTTTAAGTGCCACAAAGCATCTCAAAAAATTTTTTTAAGAAAAAAAATGAAGCCAAAAGGATTATTTTTTTACTATTTATTTAACTGGAATGGAGGTGGGAACATATGAATGGAGGAAACCTGTAACTCGATGATTAGTTCATCATTAGGAGGCCCTGTTGAGCTGGACTACGGAGCTATGAGCAGTGGGATGGGTTACTGTAAGAATGTACTGTAGCGCAAAAAAATCAGATACGGATGGGCATAAGTGGCTGTGCTGAACATTGGACAGAAAGTGCAAAAAAAAAAAAAAAGCAGAGAGCACACCAGCCATCTGTGAGTGGAGGCAGAAATGTGTTGCTTCTCTGAATTTGTTCATTCGCTGCATGGTTTGCTCCAAGCCTGTTATTTACGAAAGAGGAAGAGATTCTCCAGAAACTCTAATGTTAAAAAGGATCTCCAAGATTTAAGTGTTTCACCTCCCAGTCACAACTGTTTTGGACATTTTAAAAGTGACCTCAAGATGCTGAGATGTACCACTGTGTGTTTAAGCCATCGTTATTATATCCTTATCCAGTCCCGACCAACGATTTTATCTGGAGTGAGTGGGTTATTTTTATTTTATTTTTATTTTTTTTATAAATAGCTCTGTATCGATCAGTATTTTTCATTTTCCCTGATGGAAAAGCAGAAATATCCGAATCCTGCGCTTCCATCAAACTGCCCATCTAATCCAAATGTTGCCTTTGTGCTTATATGATTTTAGTGTGATTGTCTATTCTTTTCAGATTGAAAAAAAAATACCATGTATATACATTTGACCTTTAACAAAGTAGCTTATAAATGAGTTCACTCCTCAGTGTTTGCATCCATGTCAGAAGTTTTATTGTGTCTGTATTTACTTATTCATAAAGCTGAGCTCATGACTGAGATGTGATACTGGTCTATAAAGGAAGGAATAATTAGCAGATAATTGGATTTTCCGCAATTCAAAAATCAGTAATAATTTATCTCTAGCAGCAGACAACTCTCAGGGTCTGCTGTGTGGATATTATTCATTTTGAAAACTGTATGTTTTTTTGTTTTTTTAGGCAGGAACGATGGTTAGTGCAGTCATAGCCCATTTGGACTCAAGATAACATTACAAAATCACTTAAAAAAAGCTATTAAAAACAAAATGAATAATAAGACATCTTTTGAAGTTTTCATCAACAAATCAGGAAATGAAAACCTAGTCATCGCAGTGGGAATTATAATTTGAGGTTTGAGTCAGAATATTAGAGTGTGGGTGTGTATTCAAGATGAGCCATGGGAAATTGTCCCATAAAGAGATCAGAAAATGGTTAGACCTTTGAATTTTGTGGTAGACAGAATGACGCATGAGAGATGTTATTTAGGCTCCACAGGTTAATTAGCAGGAGACATGCAAATATTTCTCCAGCATATGAAAAACAAAGTATGATGTTAAGTAGCTGAGGTTGCTGACACGTAATGAAAAGCATCCAGCATCTTTTTCGTAAATTCACGTCCCCAAAATGAAAATTTATCCCTTGAGCTATATCAACTATTTCACTAATGTTGCATATAAACTGGATTTAATGGAGTATGGCACAACTTTTTTTTTTTTTTAATACATAAATTCATTCATGATATCATTTCTCCCCTTGGCCTTGCCTCTTAATGTTTAAAGGTGAACTTGTATGGAGTATGATTTAGTACAATAATAATTTGTCTATTTATTGATACAGTAGAGCTTTTTATTCCTGAATGTCCCACCAGCAAAACACCTTTGTTAAGCAAGCAAGTCCAGGCTTTATCCTCAAAAAGCCTACATATTTTTATAAAGGTTTGGATTAAACATATTTGATTCAAGTGGCCAGTCAAATAGGCTTATGGTGGATTGTTTCTACCACTGTAACAAAAAAATGTTTAGAAAAATCACAAACCCTGGGCTAGGATTCACAAAGCCTTGATATGCATGATACCCATTTGGTCATTTAAGGCCCTTAGCCTTTAACAGAGCTGTGATTAGATAACATTAGAGCACTAATTTGTGTGATGAAATGTTACATCCTTTCAAAATATTTGCCAAAAAGACACTGCGGATGGGGCATGTAATTATGTTCAGTAATTACAATTCATTAGCTGTATCAGTTCCAAATGGTTTTCTGTGCCCAGCCATAATTTATCCATTGGGTGCAATCTGAATGTAAGAATACTCTAAACCAGGGGAATTCAGATGTAAGGGCCACTTACATAACATTCCTTGCAGCAACTAATATGACTGAATAGCAACAACAGTTAATGTGTAGATATTAACAATTGGTTCCAAATTGAAAAAATTGAAATTTTGTCTAGCTGCATGGATGCTGATCAGATGAGAGATATCCGTTTTGAATCTGGCGCAAACGTTGAACACAAATGAGCTTGTCATGTCGTGTGTTTGCTAGCCAGACTATAAAAAGTAAATGGAAACTCTCCACATTCTGTCTGATTTGACTTTAGCCCTGTAATATCTGATCCAATAAACGCTTTCGGCTAAATAACCTATAATATTGCATTTTAACTATTGTCGGGTTTTTTCCCCACCAAAGATTTTATCAGCTGAAATACTTGACATCCACCAGTTCATGAACTCAATTTTATTCTAAATTTTATTCCAAAGTTTTAAGGTTTAATTTGAAGCCTATTTCTCACTGGGCTTTTGAGGTTCCTGCAGTCACATTTCTCCAAAAATTAAAGGAATCCTTGATCATTTCTTCTGACTACATTGTCATATGATCTTTAGTGATTCCAGAGAAAATGTTTCTTTGCCGTATTTAATGCCGAGCTTAGAGAGAGAGAGAGAGAAATCCATTTATGTTGTTTTGGCAGTTAAACTGCAGCAACATTTCACACCTTTAAGATGAGTCGTTTTAACCCTGTTCCAATTTTAAAAGGCAAATTCAAATTTAGCCAAGCATGTTCTCAGGTTTGTGGCCCTAAATGAGAGCTTTGAAAGGTTATGGCGCACAGATGGCCAAACGTGTAGCACAAGACTAAAATGATATTCTTGTACCCAATACAAAGCTGTGCCATTTTAAGATGCTTTTTTATAACCATAAATTCAGTTTTTATTCTACCACTCTCAATTTTAAAGTTGCTGAAAGTGGAAATGCCCAGCCCTTAAGGCAAAGGAATGTCCTATTGGTTGGAGGGTTGGTTATTATACTCCCTGGAAAACATGGCAACTTTCCTGGAATTTAATCATTGATGCTGGTTGTATTCCATTCAGGTCTTATGCCTCCTTTTCCAAGTGTGTACTAGAACGTACAGTGGCCCTGAGGTCCCCTTAGCATACCTCCAAGTACTTCCATTCACGCTTGCTTGTATTTTTTCCCCCCGTGCTAAATTGTAAGTTTGAGAACCCAGATTTTGAACAATGGAGGATCATACTTGTTAGCCAACACCAGCAAACACTGGTTCCTCTTATTTCTTCTTCATCATTGTCCTTCCAGTGTTTTCTTCTGGATTCATGCTGTCCCTTGTAAAAACACAAAAATGCAGAAGGCTCTCTCTAGACATTTGTTCATTCTGGGCTACTGTTGAGATGCAATGTTTTGGTTCTGTAGAAGTCAATCCTCTCCCCATGTAGATATAAAGAGCTCATTGTAAGCATATGAAAACACAATGGTTTGTAGTTACAGGTAATCGTTCACTAATGAAAACATACTTATCAATGCCATATTCCATGTATGCTAACTGATCCACATAAATCCTTCTTAGTGGACTTTTAAATATTGTGTAAAACTGCAAATGTCTGAATTTTAAAGATGCTCAGAATGTTTTACCTTACAATATTATAGGTTTTGTGGACATCTTTCTCATTATGTGCTATGCATGTTATTTGTTTTAAGATTGATTTTGTTGCACAGTGCTATCAGTCATGAGTGGAACAGCATCTCAGCAGTATTACTGCCTGGGGGATCCCCGGTTTTATGTCATTTGGCAGACAACTATTTCCACAGTGAGTTACATGTATCTATTTTATACAATTTAGGAATAAGGGCCTTGCTCAAGGGCCCAACAGTGCTGGGATTTGAACTGACACCCATCCGATCAATAGGCCAACATCTTAACCACCAGCTATCACTGCCCCTGATCCAGTGTTTGAGTTGCTACCTGTGTGGAGGTTTGCATGTTCTCTGTATGTCTATGTGAGTTTCCTTCAGGTTCTTTGGTTTCCCATCTCCTCCACTGGTGAACTTGCTCCACTGTATTCCTCATGATGTGTGTGTATGGTGCCCGGCCATGGACTGGCATCTCATCTGATGTGTTGCTGCCTTACACACAGTCTTTCTGGGCTCCAGATCCAGTAGGCTGTAACCTTGGCCAGGATAAAGTGGTTAGCAAAGATGAATGATGCATTATATTCAGGTAATGCAGGACACTAAAGAGTCTAAATCGGTTTCTTAGCATTTGCCATGTTTTCTTGAGTAGGTATTGAAGGAACACTTTGGATGATGTGTTCGTTATTGGAGCTCACACTGAAGAGATCTTTCAAAATCTGTGTTTCTCAAAGCAGGTCCCATTGCCCCCCGACAGTCTATATTTTTGCTGTAGTCCAACTTGCATATGGATATAACCCAAAAAAAAGCTCTGGTTTAACCAACAGTCTAAATTTTTATGTCTATTTGTTTTTGTGTTCAGCTCTTTCCATGCCAGTAGATGGGTACATAGAAAAGTGAAGGTTGGAGTCACATTTTTCCAGCTCAAACCTTTTAGCTAAAAAGTTTACAAAAAGTACTAAGTCTACTTCATATGTAGTCTCTGTTATATTTCACATATCACTGTTTGTTGGTTCTTGCATTCACAGGTCAGGCATTTTAATAATAACTTTCTCCAAATTCTTCTGGGAGTCAGATAATCCCAGAGTAAGCTCTTTATTTTTATTTTGTTGTATTTCTCAGTTGAAGAAATGTACAAGTACATACTCAGAATAGGCATGTTTTGAGTCATTCTTAAGGGATCCTTGTACCTTTATTTGGGTGAATATCAGGATCATTCAGGTGCACAACTGGACTCTGAAGAGTGCCGTTGTATCCCACATCTCTCACTTCATTTTTTAAAATCACTGCATTTCATTCATTTTTCTCAACAAACCAACTTGCATGTTGGTGACGAGCCATGTGGTCTCAGATGTCACTCTTCATTTAGAGTTGACCTCTGAACCAGTAATACAGTCCATTCTGAAATAATGATGGACCTTGAAGGAGAAATGTCCTTCACTTTGGAATGAGCAAACAGACGGTTTTAAAGCACCCTGCATCTGATTTATCACTCCACACTGGACCCCACTGTTAGTCCATCTGTTCTTTATTAAATATTATACCAAAGTGCTGTTGAATTCTCCAAACTGATTGGTGGTGGTTAATTTTCTATAACAGCAGTTCTGACAGTAGCACCAGCTGCATTGTTTCTAGACTAAGAGCCAATAGCGACCACATAATGTGAGCCTAATACTTTTAAAAGCATTATGTAAGAAGAAAAAGCTTAATTTTTCTGTCTGTCAGAAAACATTTATTAAACATTTATGGAAGGAGTCTCTAGTGTCAGTGCTTTGTAAGAATTAGTCATTTATCCATCTTAGGGAAAATCTTCATGATAGAGGACATTGCGCTTTCTACTTTCCCTGTTACATGGAAATTTGTTTTTTTTCCCCACTTTGGTTTAGAGATGGGGAAAAAAGATGCTATTTTCATGAAATGTAACTCTAAATGGATAAAGTGCAAGCATCAAAGTGTAATTGCTGAGGTATGAGTGGAGAAAATCACTTCAGGATGTGCTTTTGTTATTGGAAGGTGATCAAATTTGGGGTGCTAACAGCATCCCACTTTTTTTTTTTGTTTTGTTTTGGGGTTTTTTCAGTTGCACAACTGTTGGTGCTTCTGCAACGGTAAAGTGTTGGCTTTAGCTTTGAGAGTTGTCACCAAGGAGGATGTAGACTTTTTAAAGGAGTAGGGCTTAGTGGGCCCTTCAGAATGGACTGCAATCTAAAGCTGTGAAGGCCAGATAAACCCACCATCCACTTGGTGAAGGCACTGAATGATTAGTTAGATCAGGTGTTATCGGATTAGATTTGGAGCTATAATTATACTGTAGCTTTCTAGTAGTCACTGATCTCACCCGTGTTGACCTTCACAGGCTATATTTCCTGTAATTACTTGGCTGCTATAGGATGGGCATTACAGAGCAGCGGGTATGTGGGCTTACGTCTGTTAGTGTAGGTGTGGATCTGTTCTTATGTCTGGGAAATCTGACTCTGTAGTCCTCTCTCCTGCCAGAAGTCCTCTTCAGAGCTGAATGGTTGCTTCCTTCAGGCAGTCTGCTTTACTTCCTGGGGGCATATAAATGCACTACAAGTGCAAATGGGCCATTTTAATTAATCACTGTTCTCTCCAGGTTCATGTTTACAGCGAATGTAGCTAATTGTTCCTGTGTACGCAATAGGCTTTGTACAAACATGCATGAATAAATCACTCGTGCATTAGGGATCGTGCACCGTGAACCAGAGTGCTGCCACCCCCGCGCTTCAGCATAGTGAAGTTCAAGGCTTGCATCGCCTCACCTCCTTACATAAACACACACGTCCCAGGTGTTCGGTTTGCTAGCGCCCACACGGCACTTTCTCTGTATCTGAAATAACCCTCGTCTCCTCTCTTACTCCCACTCAGTCAGCGATGAGGCTGAATCACGCATTTATGTGCAGGCTTTTCCTTTGAGGGCTCACGTGGAGAGCCCTGCCATGCCGTAACCGTAACTCTTCTCCTCTAGCATGCAAAGATGTTTCATAAGATACAGAGTTCCTTATATCTGGCAAATGTAATCTGAATCAAGCCTTATGCAACCATTGATTGTGTTTGCGTAATGGGAAAAAACGAACAGTGTGTAGTTATGGGAGTTACTGTAAGTGTTATCATTTCATTTCTGTCAGGTCGATTGTTAGTGTGATAATAATGAACATTACACTGAAATGCTAATTTCTTTCCTGGTTATTACAAGATTACTTGTTTGATTATAAGAGGCTAAATTCATTAAGCAAATGTTACATTTCCGCTCTGTAAAAGTACAAAATACCCAGCTCTCTGTAAACACCAAGGTGATCTGATGTGTTGCTGCAAATTGTAAGTGATTATTCATGCATTTTGAGGACGTGGCGTGCCAGACGGTGGTATTTAAGTGTGGAAGACATGCTCTCCACACCCACAGGCGCTTTAGAGAAGCTGTCAATCATTCCCACATCAAATGTGACTAAACAAATGCACGGGTTTTCATTGCTTCTGCTGGAAAGAATGCCAGCGTGCGATGTCTTTTCACTTGTCTGTGATGAATTAGTTTTCAAGGACATGCATGCAATGAAGGCAGCCACATATTTATATCCTAGAGGAATAGGACATGGTTAACATCAACAAGAGTTCCTGGGGACTGAGCGCAAAGGAAAAATGATGCGTTTTCAAGAATTACAATTTGCTTGTATTTATTCTGAATATTCCTTATATTTGGCCAAATCTCTAAGGCTTAATGTCTACTTTAATTCACTCACCTTGTTATCTTGCTATTTGTATTAATCAGGACTGCTTTTGGAGATTTTTGGCCAGTGGGCTCTTCCTCAACCCAACACTGCTTGATTAATAATCTATCGTTTGGGTAACAGGGTTGCTTTCAAAGTGACCTTGGCTCGCAATATTTGAATTGAAAATAAAGAAAAGGGAATGAGAAAATGTCCTTTTCTTCTGACTGTCCCATGATTTTCAGGAAACTCCGATGATGTAGTTTCCTATTGAACATGTGACTTGTGGAATGTTCTACATATTTCACAGGGTAAATGTGTCCAGATTACAGGGCTGTAGGACTGAAAAGAACATTTTTCTTAACTTTTAATGAATGAGTCATGGGAAAGGATGTTTCAGAAATTAGATTAAAATGGATTTATACATTAATGCAAATAAAGTAATTTGAAGTAATTTAATGATTAGACTGTGTTTCAAGTTAAGTGTAGTTATAGTAGGCTGGGTGAAGTAAAATGCTGTTTTGTAAGTGCTGTACACAGGGTTTTTCTTTTCTTTTTAACATTTTCAGTTATTTATCTGGGCAGCACAGGGCTACAATGGGTCTCATGGCATGCCTAATTATCCCTAGGTCTAAATGAGGGTCTGAATGAGTTTCTGCACGGTGCCTCATTATGGATGGACTGACGTTGCATCCTGGGTACTTTTCCTCTTCACATTCAGTATTCCCAGGATAGCGCTCTGATTCTGATCATAATTTAGTAAAAGTTGAGTGAGCTATTTATCTGAAATATGTACGTTGTTACAGCAGTGCCGCTGGTTAGCACTGTCGCCTCACAGCAAGAAGGTTCTGGGCAAGGGGGTAGCTCAGGGGGTTAAGATACTGGACTACTGATCGCAAGGTTGGGAGTTCAAATTCAAGCACTGCCAAGATGCCACTGGTGGGCCCTTGAGCGAGGCCCTTAGCCTCAACTGCTCAGTCGCATAAATGAGATAAAAATGCAAGTCGCTCTGGATAAGGACTTCTGCCAAATGACGGTAATGTAATGCGTCAAACCTGCCAGCTGACTGGGATCTTTTTTGTCCAACTTTTGAATGTTCTTTCTGTGCAAGTTCCCTCTGGTGCTCCAGTTTCCTCACACAGTCCAAAGATGTGCCAATTGGGTCAACTGGCTACTCTAAAATGCCCATAGGTGTGAACGCAGCTATGAATGGTGGTTCATCTCCGTGTTAGTCCTACGATAGCTTGGTGACCTGCCCAGGGTGTACCCCATCTCTCACTCAATGTATTAGCAATGGAATAAGAGCTGTAGATAATAGATGGATGGATGAATGAATGCTCGGTTGTTATAAGAAGCATTTCACCCATGTTTACCTTTTACTTTCCTAAATATTTGGGCGTGTTATCAGTGGGACACAAATGGCTCCCCAGTCATGGACTCACCCCTGAAGTGATCTAGCGACGTATCGGGCTAGATTTAGGGGACAATTTGTACTTCAGTGTGACCTTGAGTCCTTTATGGACTTATTTTGTGGATAATAATATTTGATCTTGTAAACACTGGTGCAGTTTGAATTGTGCACGGGTCACAGCGAGGCAGTGTGAGATCTGTTGGAGGTGGATGAGATTTGCAGCTGTTCTGTTTATTGGAGCCCATCAGCACTGTTCATGTTTCTATCGGTGGAGGTCGCCAGGAGAACTCAATACGCTGAGTGTGTGTGTGTGTGTGTGTGAGTGAGAGAGCGAGCGAGGGAGAGCGAGGGAGTGTGAGTGAGTGTTCAGTCCGCTGTGGATGGGGATCAGCAGAGAGAAGCGAGGCGCCCACCCGACACAACTCACTCTCCGCACCGCGCGCTGCAAAATGGCGGCCGCTTCTTCCATGCAGCCGCCCACAGCGCCCGTCGAAAAGTGCCCGAGTTCCCCCGTGCCAGACTCGGACAGCCCCGAGAGCCGACCGGAGGAGGACGGGGCTTCTGAGGACACCATCCTCCGGGACATGACCGAGCTGGAGCCGGAGGAAATTGAAAGGAGGCTGGAGAAAACTCTGCGAGAACTGAGCAACAGGAGAAAGATTGTCATCAAGAACCTGCCGCAGGACGCGACTAACCAGGTACAGCAGCGTCCGACAGCAGCGCGCACTGCTTTACTGGGGCCCTAGTGGCTTCACACTGTCACAGTATGGATGAACGCTCTGTGGACACCAAGGGAGACATGTCCAGTCTGTACCAACAGGAAAGTTTTAGGGCGTATTCTTCTGCCTGAAAAGTTATTATTATTATTATTATTATTATTATTATTATTATTATTATTATTATTAGCTCATTCCCCAGAGGCTTCAGTCACTGAGTGCAGGGGGGGGGGGGGTAACATGCAGTATTTCTAAAAAGTTTAATTACCAATTTTATTTTTTCAACAAATAGTGGTCATACGTCATTTCCGTTTCAAACGCGACAAGAATTTTATATATTTTGATCAAACTTTTCTTAAATACTTACTTAGCAAATAGGTGTTTACTTCTATCCAACATCAGTAAAATAACTCTCACACAAATAATACCAATCCGTAAAGACGATATAAAAATGGCATCCACAAACGAAGTGATTAGTAAAAATATAAGCGCTAGTGACGCTGTTTCCGGTCATACACACGTATAATACGTTCTGTGATCATACGTCATTTCCGCTTCAAACGCGAAAAGAATTTTATACATATAGATTATTATTATTATTATTATTATTATTATTAACAACATTATAATGATGATAATAGTAATAGTAGTAGTAGAATTTATTTTATTTTTTTGTTATTATTACTATTATTATTATTTACATTTTTCTTTAATGACTTGCAGTTGGCAGTATTTTCTTCTCTACTTGGATATTCATAGAGACCTGTTATCCCTGGTTAATGAAACAAAAGTACCTCTGATTCAGAATAGTCAATTTATAAACCACTGAGACATTAATCAGGCAAATAATATAAATTATAAAACCATCTAAAAGTAGCACACCCACAGAAATCATTAAATATTACCCTGGACTCGTGAATGCGCAGCTTAAGCTGTGTCCTAATTCACTTAACAGAGGATAACCAAGTTGGATAGGGGGTGGCACAAAATGTCACTGCCACGGTCATCAGCATTAAGGTTATTCGAGAAAGAGAGATACTGAAAAAGGCTATAACCTTGAGTAAATCTTTATTGTCTGAAACTTTATTTCAATACAAACACCAAAGAAATACTGAGCTCCACTGAGCATGTAAACATCACCTGGAGGTCTCTCATAGTGACTTTAGAGCCAGTAAACATCTAAGTTACTTTCTGATCATTTAAGGTGCTTTGTGTTCATGGTTAGTAATGAAGGGGGGGGGGAAAAGAGAGTACAGTCCTGTGTTTTAAAATTTCACACACACTGGTTATCTCAGGTTCAGCATACTGCTGTACTAAGTTGTCAACTCTTTTAAGGGGAAAGCAGCTAAAGCATGCTCCAAGTGTCGCTAGGTGAGGTCACGGACTAATTTACATCCTAGTTATTCCTCAATATCAGTGGTGTATCAAATTGCAGATACATGAAGGAAGATGTTCACTTAGAATATCCTCCTGAGACCCAAACTCTAACGTTGTGTGCCCATGTCCTTTCTCCTGACTGTTTTTGGTTTTTAGTAACTAACTATTGAACTTGATCATGGTCTCCAAACAGGAAGAAGTATGGCAAAAGAGTAATACCCAATGGTCCTCATGTGAGGATTTTACAAGGAAATACACATAATGTCTTATGAGGACAGTGGGGTCTCAGGAGGATATAATAGAGATTTAGAGAATAGAAAATAATGCGTTAGTTACATTTTTAAATAATTTTCATCGAATAGAAGGAAGTCATCTTGGGTCATAGCACTATGAACGAAGCTTTTCCACATTTACAGGATCCTGGCTAAACTTTCTATCAAGAACACGGACAAAAAGAAGCAGTGACTAAGTAGGTGTGAAGGAAAATGCTCACTAGCTTTTAGTACTTATAAAATGTAATATCTCCAAAAAGATCTTAAATGAAGAACAAAGAGGCGAGAGGGTGGGAGAGACGGGGATAAACAGTGACTGGGTGTGAGGGGAAACATGGATGTCAGTGATTGGTCACAAGTACTACACAGTCAGGCATTATACACTGATGGAGAGATGAGAGAAATTCCTTTCTAAACTTGTATAACAGCGGCTGTGTGGAGAACTGGAGCGAATTCAAGAAAGTCACTATCGTGCTGAAAAAGTAATTGGATTTGTTCCTAGGCTTTTTTTTTTAATTAAAGTTGCTAATGGGGTCTAAAATTCGCTACATCTAGCGACAAAGTCTGAGTTGGCATCACCGTTCTTGGAAATAATGTGTTAATTCTGGCTCCTACCTACCTAATCCAAACGGCATGTACTTTTATAATAATTACAACAATAACAATAAATATTATTATTATTATTATTATTATTATTATTACTATTATTATTATTATTATTACTATTATTATTATTACTATTATTATTATTATTACTATTATTATTATTATTATTATTATTATTTAATACCTAAAGATATGTAGCTAATTTGAATAAGCTGTCTGTCGGTCTGTTCTGTCTTATGTAATGTCTGTGTAAGCAAGCACCAGTTCCACCCACAAATCCATTTCAGATGTTATATTCAAGCATGTCCTGAAGTACTTTGTTCCTCTTGTACCACAGCAATTAGCCAGCGATTGCAATTTTTCATTGAACAATCAATGAACTGGATGGCTTATTTTTTAAAAACCACTTATAGCTAAGGTTAATGCTCTGGAACATCCACAAAAACTGGCCAGGTCCTGGAATCACGTTCCTTATAGCAGCAATAAACAAACATTTCCCTCACCAGCCTCTCTTTTTTTCCTCTCTTGAGATTAATAAGAAAAAAAATCACCTTCTTTTAATAATAAACAAGAAGGTGCTACTTGTAGTCCTGAAGTCTTTCTTGTGATGGAAAATGTATGGTCCTGACACTGCAGACTCCTTTCATAAATGTCCTCAGAAAGCTTTACAAAATTAAAGATTTTTTTTTTAATCCCACAATTTGTTGTATATAATTATAGAGCGTCCACCGTACCACCACAAGTCCCTGTGAACGAGAATGCATTCGAATGAGGGCATTAATACTGTACAGCCAGTGTGCGATTTCTCTGAGGTGATGTTACAGAAAACTAATCTCCACCCTTCAACCAGCCAGACTTGCAAATTCAACAGCTTTGTAGCATAAATGCATTTGGTCAATAAAATAATTGATTTTAGTTCATTTTATTTGATTTTAGCAAAGAATTAGCTGTGATTTGATTCACCCTGAACACTTGGACACATTCTTTGTGTCAGTGGACCTGCTGGCCTTCTTGAGCAGAGAGTAGTATTTTTACTGCTGTCATCTCACTGAGCTGTCTCCGGTTCCAGACAGTTCACAGTCTCTCTTAGTTAAAAAAAAAAAACAACAACAAAAAAACCCCATAAAAAATACACAGTAGTGTTGGTTATGCAAGCCCAAGCGGATTGTGTGAGGTCTCTTAGACTCATGCTCTCTTTAATCAGTAGTAAAGGGGAGCTTTATTAGATGCCATGATTGAATTGAGATTGAGAATAATGCCCGGCTGAAGCTCCTGTATGGATATAAAAGCTGTTGTTGTAAACCCATGGCCACTTCGCAGCGGCTCTTGAGTAACACTGCTGAGAAACAGTTAGGAATCAGATGTACTGATCTACGAACCTGAGGTGAGCGGGTTACACTGCGATGACTTATCAGAGAGGACACATGTCAGGCAATGGAGCAGGCTGTTATCTGTCTTTCCCTCTTCCTGTCAATCCCACCCACCCCCACTGGATGTCCACTTTCTTGGAGCCTTATACAGTCGAGTGCAAATGTTTGCGTACAAATAGGTCAAGTATGTTAAGTTTTACATTACAATTGTGTGCATTTTAAGATATTAATCGTGGGGGGATAGATTTTTTTTTTTTCCGGATTTTTCATATAAATGTTGTCTAATAACCTAAAATCCTCCTCTTTATAACTGCCTTCTACATCCGCACAGCTTTTGATCCTCTCAGTTGTAGTATTCACCCCCAAGAGTATCAGAAATTCTTTTAAGCGATTGTTGAAAAATATTTTAACGTTCTTACTGAAATATCTGTTATGTAAGAATTGCGTAAGCTGTAACGCACACTGCATTCTTCTTTCTTCACGTCAGGGGTGGAGACTAAATAAAATTCTGTTCCTTTAATCGTACGTTTGGGATGCTTCTCTTGTTTTATTGTAATTAAATGCATAGTGGGGTTAAAAACTTTATCTGGCCTGCTCTCTTTTCATGTAACCTTCCCGTCAGTTGGTGCGTGCGTGTGTAATTTACCCATATTTATTGATTTTTTTATTATTTTTTTTGCATGAATATGTCCTCATATCCAGTGTGCCTTGCTATGGAAATAAAATCATCAGCATGGGTATCTTGAGTGATCTTACATCATCCAAAAGGAATGGAAGTTAAGAGGAGGATGATTTTTTTTTTCCATCATTTTGCTTTTGAAAGAAGAACTTCTAAACACATCACCTTCACAGACTCTTCTTTAGCTTATCTGTCTTCATTTAGCTCATGCTGATTCTGAAATTGTCACTGTTGTGAAGTTTGTGAGCTATAGGCAGTAAGGGGTTGTGAAACAGCATGGCAGCAACAGAAAGCATCACTCTTTCTTTTTTGTCTCGGCGCTGAAGAGACTGCCGTGTTTCTTTGACTCTCTTGCTGATACCGAGCTTCACAAGGTTTTTATTTCATCTCTGAGATGATAAATCTTTATATCTGGGAGCAACAAGATCATTATTTACTGGCTGCGCAAACCAGTGTGCTCAAGCATGTGACTCAAAAACACACAGCAGCTCAGCCATGGTGCTTTAAAGTGTTACATGAAAGTGCGCAAAGTAAAAAGCACTAAATGATCTACACAGCTTGTCAGTGATTGTTATTGAAGCAAGGTCTAGCTGAGAATTCCCGTAATGCGCTACAAGTGTAAATCAGTTCAACAGGGCAGTGACTGCAAGCAGCAAGCTCAGTTAGAACTGTAACATTTGAAAGCTTTGAAACATTTGAAAGTCATCAAATAAAAATTCTCGTCCGCCAGAGTGTCTCCAAGAGGAAAATAAGTGCATAATGGCTTATAATTCAAAACCTTCGTCGTCATTGCCGTTTAGCCGTTTGCAGAAATAGTGGTGGTGATTAAAAAGGGGGGGGGGCTCAGGTATTAATGTGGATATGAACGGATTGATTTGCGAGTCATTCATGTGCGCAGTTATGCAAAAAATGTGGTATTCCAGAGAATTCTGTAATTTCATGGGGGGGGAAAACCCTTTTGTATCCAAGTCTTGCTCCTGAGTATGTGTAAATTTACATGCAAGAAGGCTAATGTAAACCACGGCTGATAAAATTTGTGATAAGTTGCTGATCCTTTATATACAGATATACATTTCATTACCGTCATTTGGCAGACGCCCTTATCCAGAGTGACTTACATTTTTTATCTCATTTATCCAACTGAGCAGTTGAGGTTAAGGGCCTTGCTCAAAGGCCCATCAGAGGCGGCTTGGCAGTGCTTCGATTTGATCTCCCGACCTTCCAATCACTAGTCCAGTGTCTTAACCCCCTGAGCTACCCCCTCTAATGTATACAGAGGTAGCACAGTGTTTAAGACAAAATCCAAGCACTGCCAATCCGCCTCTGATGGGCCCTTGAGCAAGGCCCTTAACCTCAACTGCTCAGTTGGATAAATGAGATAGATAGATATAAGTTGCTCTGGATAAGGGCGTCTGCCTAATAATGCTAATGTAATGCAACGTAAAGATATCAACCTTTTCAGGAGTGCTTAAGCTAACTGGCATGCACAAGAGTCCGAATAACTTTCCCTTCTACCTCTGACACTCTTTTATTCTTTTGCCATTCACTTGTCCTTTCAACTGTGTTTGCCTTTTAATGGAGTTTTGTAAGTGTCATTAAATGCAAATATACAGGTGACTTACCTTCAGTAAGTCCAACTCGAGTTGGAAGAAGAATCAACATTCCCAAAACTCAAATTCTTCTCAGTTTGGTTTACTTGAACATTTGCACACATCTGTACTTAAAATTGAAGAAAGAGAGACCCATTGTTTGGAGAACTAGAAAAAATACACAAGTAAAATCGCTATCCCTTGTATTATAGTTATCCCATCTAATGCAGCCTCCTGACCGACTGTGTAGTATCGTCATCACCATTTATTGGGAAAAAAAATTAAGTAGAGACATAGTATTCTAAAATCAAATCGATGCAAGGTGGGCTTTAACACCATTTAGTATTATTAGGAACGTTTTCCTCCCGAGCAACAATATTAGTGCTGCAACACTTCCTGAGACAGACATTAAGAACTAATGCTCTGTGCGATGCTAATGTTGCATTAGGGAAATATCAGATGTACTCTAACTATAGACAGAAGGGCACCAAACGTCTTTGTCAGAAAAGTCACTGCAGGGCATCTTCCCCTCTCTTTGTTAAATCCTGCTTTTATAAATGACATTGACGTTCACACAGTGCTGAGACTACACATGACCGTGGGTTCTTTTGAATGTTTCTGAAGCGGATACAGTAGATATATTAAATTCCTTCAGCTTTGTTGTGCTGAACCGAAGATGGAAATAACCCTGGTGTTGAAACAGATACAGGAGTGACTATATGACATTGTGTTTGGTTTTTTTAGATAAGGTCTGCATCTGCACCAAGCCTGGCTTCTGTAGTGTTTCGTCTTTCAGAAACAGAATGAAACCAATAAATGTCATATTTGCAGGATGTAAAGGTTCTAAAATAGGGAAAAAAGGTGTCCTGACTACAGCTGAATATTATGACATATTTGAAAAACATCTTTTAAAATTCAGTAAATTATTGTTACTGAAAATTGAACGTTAAAGAAATCTGTATGTGACCAAGTGTTTTTGAATCAAAAGTAATCAAAGAGGTTAACAGTGCAATGTGCAGAATGTCACATACAGTCGATCCTCTCATCTGCGAACACCGCTTTAATGGATATCGGATGCAACGGACAAAATCCACTGGTCTGAATACACAATCCATTAGCCAGAATGTCCGGTATGAAAGTTTAAAAATCCCGGGTGTTGCGAACTGAGTCCAGTAGTTCAGCAGTTGTCCCCTAGGTGGCTCTGGCGTGCGTGCTACTAGTTACTTACAAGCGTCGGTTGTGCTGTGGAGCTATACTATTTTTTCGCGATTATTTGATGGTTTTCACCTCAATGTTTTCTCCATGTACGTACCTATTTATGTTGGTCGTTACACTGCTCATCATGTGTCCAGTGCTTGGGGAGCACTTTTATAAACCTTGGTGGTGTTTTTCCTTGGATTTCCAGTACTTTATCCCCCCACACTAAAACACTTCACATCATCGGACTATTCAAGTCAACGGACAACCTCTCCCCCAATTAGTCCGTTAATGCGAGAATCGACTGTACTTGAATTTTTTTCATGTTCCTTTTTTTTTTGGTCCAAGGTTCGAATATTATTCAAGCAATGTCTTGAGTTTAACTAAGACTATTTTAGTTTTAGTTAAAACTTTGCAAAAGGTGCTGAGATACTTGAAGACACCATCATGAGAAATTATATTTTTTCCTAATATTTACTTTTGCTGAGGCTTTGCAACCAAAGCACCATGAAATAGTGAAGCTGTGTAAAGAAACAATTCGATAATGACATAATTTGCATATTTGTCATTGGGGGAGGGAGTGGGTTCATTGTTGCAAAATTTATTTGAGATGAATTTTTAAATCAGTTGCTTGTTGCACTGAATATCAATGGAGTTATTAAAGAACTAACACCTTCGTGTACCCACAAAATGCAGAGATGTGTAGTGTGATGTTAATTTAGCACAATATGAACATTGTATTGTCTTAGCAGCAGCCTGAGGAGAGTTATCACATGCAGACAAGGTTGTGGAATTGGTGAGTGTTTAGAACGTCATGTACAAAGGGAGGAGTGTTGGTGAAATCCTGAAGCTTGTGTCCCAAGTTGAGGCTTTCCTGGAAAGAAACTGCAAGTACAATCTGGCTGTGCAGGGAGTGCATCATTGTGTGTGTGTGTGTGTGTGTGTGTGTGTGTGTGTGTGTGTGTGTGTGTGTGTGTGTGTGTGTGTGTGTGT
>JAQLOM010000035.1:5967748-5978159 GCA_030068315.1 Chrysichthys thysi
AAACCTTTATTAATATTATTATTATATATAATCTTTATTAAGGTGTATCCATATAAATGGCCCACCCTGTATACATAAAACCTTTAGAAAGACCCTTGGCACAAAGTCTCATGAGTATGCTGTTAATGTGCAAGAGTATGAATGTGATATCCCTTTACTAAAATTGTGGATATTTCCTTTATTTATAACACTATTAAAAACATTGCAATTATATGGAATTAACAGCAATAGGTTTTAAAGGTACTTTTTATGGAAAACTCACTTTTTACTGCTTGTGTGCACATAACCTCCGAAATAAGACAACCCCAGGAGTTTCTTTCGATCTGTCTAGATCAGAAAACATGTAATTCAACAAGTGGTTCAGATTCGGCTCCCCTTCTTGTGTCAAGAGCTCATTAGAACGTTACCTACTCAACTATCAGCAAAGCTAGGTTGTGGTGTGGTTTTATTGCTGTTCCATTATGATTAAATACAATAATATACGAGAGATCTGAGCAGAAACCCAGCTGTAATAACACAAATAATTGTCATTATTATTTTGAGTTAGTATTAATATTGTTGAAATGGTACAATGTTTTTTGTTTTTTTTTTCTCAAGTAACAGAGGGTATAAAGCATAAATGTTTTCTCACACTTTCTCCTAGTTTCCTTCTTCCTTAAATCTTTTTAACGATGAATATATTTGTCGTCATGTTTGTTTGTTTTTTGTTCTTTGTCCTGATATTGTCCGTACTATGTGCCTTTGTTATTAAGGTCAGTGTTGCCATCATGCACATGTGGTATGAGGTCCTTAAGTAAACAGCCTTCACTTTTTTTGTATGATATTTTTAGGCAATGTACTTTGCAGCCAAAAGTTTGTGGACGCCGGTCTAACACTCAAATGTGCTTTTTGAATCTCATGCTCTGTGCTCATTCCCCTTTTTGCTGTTATAATAACCTCCACTCTTCTGTGATGGCTTTCTACTGGAATTTGGAGCATGACTATGGGGTTTTCTGTTACATTTAGCTTCAAAAGCAGAAGTCAGACACTGATCTTGGGGAAGGAGGCCTGGGGTGCACTCGATGTTCCAGTTCTTCCCAAAGGTGTTCTATGCAGAGCACTCGACTTCTTCAACTCTAACTTTGGCAAGCCACGTCTTCTTGGAGCTTGCATTGTGCACAGTGGCATTGTCATGCTCGAGGTTTGAGTCCCTTAGTTTCAGAACAGGGAAATTTAATCCTACAAGATATGACAGTTATATGCTACCAACTTTCTGGCAAAAGTTCCTGGAAGAACCACATATGGGTGTGATGCATAGGTGTCCACAAATTTTTGGCCATATAATGTTTATGGTTCACAAGATCATAAACCCATATCAATGACTGTGTTTTATGTCTGAGTTGCTGTTTCTAGATCTATTTTAACACTGCAATTTCTCTGATGTATATATTCCTGCAGGAAGTGCATGATATTCTTCACGAGTACGAGCTCAAGTACTGCTTTGTGGACCGGAACAAAGGCACAGGTAATTGCCCTCCTTCATCCTACAGCTCTCATGCTTCTAATGGATCTCTCTGAAACCATTCCATCTCAGACGTAAAAACACTGCCAATAAAAACCTGTCTGCCCACACAGTCTGATTTGCCACACTTACCTGGTCATTTTAGAGACCTCCACATTGAAGGACTGATTAATGAGAGATGCTTCAGCTCCCGTCATGCAGGCCTTTAAATAGTGGGGCACTGGGGTCTGGAACCGGCAGTTTTGCTCTTGTGTAATATACATATTACAGAGCACCTATTCTGCCGGTCAGTTTATTTTTACTTCTTAGTCCACAGCTTCAGGGAACATTTATGGGCAGTGGAGTGTCTCAAGTATATTTTACAGCTAGACACAATAGAATGGGTTATTAGAGAGAAAACAGACTGTTTGACATTTTAACAATTCGATGAACTCGTCTGAAATATTACGGTTTAATGGTATCCCTGGATTAAGAGAACATTCAAAAACAAAAGAATTGACTTAAATCTGTTATCAATCCCTGATATCCGAAAGGAAATAAAAAGATTAAAATTCTTCTTTGTTTATCAAGTTGTCATTTAGCTAACACAGCAGTGTGCTGCGATGCTTAGCCAAAAACAGAACATTTGTTGTGCTTCGTTTTGGTCCGCAGTGCCGTGTAATTTAGTGCACTTGATATAGCTATTTTGTATATTTTTTGATAAATTTTCAAATATGCTAGGAGTGGCAACCGATGCAGCAATGTAACTTCATAAAATCAAAGAGTTTACATTGCACTTGTCTCCCCTGCATGGAGAAACAGATTGCAGTAGTTCAATTTAGGGGGTGTCCAGATGGAGGGGGTTGCCAAAGGTTTTGAGGAAAAGAACTTGATTGAGTAATGAGTGTACAGTCATGGTAAGAAATGCATTATAATCAGTATTTTCAAAAATCATCAAAAAGGTAAGTGTCCAATCATAACCCAGGATGAATGGTTAAATCATGACACTTGAATGACCCTACAGCAGATACAGCCGTCACAGGAGAGCTAAGTCTAGGCTCGATAAGCAGAGCTTGCATGGCAACCTGTGCCCTAAACAGCTCTGAAATATCACTGGGTCATAAAACCCACAGTTATGTAGCAGTCATTCCTGCTCTCTAATTAGTCTTGTTTGGGGATGAAGGTGAAACCCTGTGATCTCACTCTCCATCCTCTCCTGGCTTTCCTGGCTTGTCACCTCCACCCCTCCACCCTGTGATGCCCAAAATTCCTGTCTGGGAGCCAATGGAGATCTGATGATCCCTATTCCCAGCTTTCTTATTGAAGCTGATTTATAATCTTTGTAGGGTTGAAAGGCTGAATCACCTAGCAAGGTGGGCAATCAGATCCATTTCAGCCTCACCTAGAAGTATAAGAAAACTAAGAGTAGAATTGCCAGCGATTAATGGACATAGGATAAAGAATTGACACAGGACTGAGTGTCCCATGGGGGACAGAATGACAGACAGGGACACGTATATCTGGGAGAGCAAGAGGCTTTGCCTGTTTATAGCAGAAAGTGAGCTCTGATACTCATGAAACAGCTTGGCAGCAGTGAGGGAATTCCTCCTTCTCCTTCTCCTCCTCCTCCTCTCATGTCATTGTTACGGGGCACAGTTTCGTGAAAGACCTTCAGCTGCAAACATCCAATCTGCCAAAGCCTGCCAACGGTGAACTGCCTTTCAAATTAAAAATAGTGACAATGCAAGCTCTTATTTCAGCTCAGCTTATTGACTGACCTCTAAGTTCTCCAGCTCGAAGTTTACTGTCTGTCACATTTTGCACTGCTGGTAACACAAGATTCTGCTAGCTGAAGTTTTCAAAAAATTCCACAGTTTAATTCCTGTTACCTTTCTGTATGTCAGAGCAGCTAAGTAATGTCAACAAATCTATACCTCTTAACAGCTGGTGAAACTAATAAACCCCAGTTTACAGAAAGCTTCACCATGTCGACATTTACTACTTCTTCATCCTAGCGTTAGTCCCGTGTCGTGCGGGATCTGCTGTCTTCACAAGTCACCCTGGCATTGTCATCATCTGATGTGATCATGGAATACCCCAACCGACGTGTCGCTCCGTCTGTCGTTGGCACACACACACACCTATGGGCAATTTAGGGTAGCCAATCCACCTAATGAGCAAGTCTTTGGACTGTGGGAGGAAACCGGAGTACGCGGAGGAAAGCCACGCGGACACGGGGAGAACATACAAACTCCACACAGAAAAGCACCTGTGTCGACCCTAGGGCTCGAACCCAGGACCTTCTCGCTGTGAGGCAACAGTGCTAATCACTTAGCCACCATGCTGCCCCGTGTCGACATTTACAATTTTCAAAATTAATTAATTAACATCAGCCAGCTCCTACTGTTAGCGCTCCTGTTATGCCAAATTAATCACCACATTCTGACCAATCAGGGTTGAGAATTCAACCTGTAGAACTATTTGAATTGTCACCTTAAGTTCCTTGCATTTGAAAATTACTCCTGCACTTGCGGCATGCGTGATTTTATATTCAAGAAAATGAAAAATGATCCTGTCAGTAAGAAAATGGGTGCAGCACAAGAAGTGCTTCTGGCTTTTGCAATGTTTTGTTGTTGAAATTATGGAATTGCTGAAGCACTGGTATTCATCTGTAATGAGCCTTTGCACTGCAGAAATTTCTCATGTAGCGATTTCTGCTCGTAGGGAAGTGCGGGTGCTGCTTTCTGAAAAGACACTAAAGAGTGCTTTCAGAGAGCCGCATGCTCTGACTCATCACACAGACGGACTGTGTGTGTTCGTGTGTGCGCATGTGTTCGTGCGTGCATGTGTGTATGTATGGGTTTAAGCAGACTTTAAAATATAAAACTTTCTCTAATCACTGCCTTTTGCCTGCTGACATATTCTAAAGGTTATGAATAAGTGCTGTACTGTGAGGGGTTGACTTCAAGAAACAGATGAAGATGGAGTGAGTCATCTGAATTTTTGTGTACGTTGAAGGGAACATATGAAGAGATTTGTTCCTAAATACGGCTTACTATGCAGCTAATTGTGAGGAGTTGTGTGCAATGTCTGTCTTTTAATGTGACATTTATTGTTCATGTATTAATCAGTAGACCTGGAGCAGCAGCTTCTTTATGGGATTTCGATAGTAATGTGTGTGTGCGCGTGTGCGTGCGTGTGTGTGTGTGTGTGTGCGCACGTGTACGTGCATCTTTGTGTGTGTGTCAGAAGAGGAATCAGTGATGGCATTGGGAAGGTATGCGTGGTGTTCTGGTCTGCTAGTGGAATGACAATAGAAGTGGTGGGCATAAAAAATTGGAGCTGAACAATACAACATTTGTTTGGGCTCTGCTATCTGGCACTGATCAACAAAGCTTTATGCTCCTAATAAAATAGTCTGCAAATGATATTAAAAGCACTTTTTAATGTTGTGTCTGCTTTATTTGTATAATGGGGTGAATTCTGTGTTTATGGTCAGGTTTTTTGGAACTGGAATTAGCCTGGTTTTGTCAATAGCCAATTTTCCACGTTGTCAAATAAGAGTTATGAATTCAGTATTTATATATCACTGTATAATTCATCAGGGCTGCATTAGGTTATAAAGGCACAAATGAAATGTAGTGTCAATGCATTTTATATTGTTTATCATGTATCAAAATGGGTGTATTTAATGAACAGAGGGAACAAGACATTGTTTTCAAGTGGCAAGTGTAAAGGCTTGACTTTCAAGTCAAGAAAGATGAGTCTGAAGTCAAATCTCAAGTCAGTACTGACAAGTTTCAAATCACAACCCATGTCAAGTCCTAGTCCCAACTCCAGGCAAGACAAGTTCCAAGTTGAGTTCCAAGTCAAGATAGTCAAGTCCCAAAGCCTTTCCTAAATTAAATCCCAAGGTCAAGATAGAAAAGTCTGAGGTCAAATCCAAAGTGAAGACAGTAAAGTCCCTAAGTAAATCCAAATTTAATGCAGACTTCAAATTCAATGTCTCAAGACACATCCTAGGTCATATCCCAGGTACAAGCTCAGATCCCAAGTACCAAGTTAAGTCCCAACTTCCAAGTCTTGTCATAAGTGTGAGTCCCAAGTCAAGATAGACAAGTCCCTGGCGATGACACTGGTCAAGTCCCAAGTTAGGCAGTCAGATTCGACTTCATCAGGTTTGTATTTTGTCAAGCGTGCACTTATTATGACCTTGAGTCTTACTCAGTTGCAGTATGCATAAAGTTAATTTGCTTCAAACACTCTGTCAGCTGTCAACTTTTTTTGCTTTAAATTATTTAGAAATAGAATTTGCTGAATAACAGCTACCTGAAGTTTGAGTGACATGAATACTATTTTTTCATTGTTGAGAAAAATGTGGCAGATTTTCCCTGTGTTTGAGCAGTGCAAATGGTTAGAGTTTTTTAACAATTTGGCCTTGTATTGGCTAGCTCTTAGCACCCTTTAACTAAACTCACACACTCACATTAAGGCTCCTTCTTGATCTGAAATGGTTGATTACTACGTACCATAAAATGCCATAATGTTTTGGTTTCTGGCACTTAAAAAGACAGAATTATATTTGTTAGATGGCTTCAATGCAGGTTTATTGACTGCTGGATAGCGTAAATGACCTGAGTTACACTGTTTTTTCTGTTTTGATTAACAGTTTTATGGAGTAACAGTAGCTCAGTATCCACGACCAGCAAATCTTTCTGCAGCGTAATTGAACCTTGCTCTAAATGAACGTGAATTCTTTCAGCACCAAGCTTTGTGCTGGGGCTCCTAGCATACTTGGGTTAGATAATGGTTGCTTCATGCTTAATTATTTCTAATGTGCCTTCTGGATCCTCTCATTTGTGGGCTATTAAAGTTGATATGACCATGAGGTACTAATATCCACTGTAATAGCTGAATCAGATTTTCTCATTGTCACACATTTCGAGCGTTTAATGTTAACAAGTAGTAATTAGCGCAATGTACTATGTATGTCAAGTTGGCTAATTAAGTGATTAGCTCCTACATGGTTCAGGGTAACTAACTGTACAGTTGTTTTGAATGTGATGTTGTGAAGCCAGACTGGTTGTGACTCATGCTAGTAGTCTGTGGTTGGTTAGACAGCATCATGGGAAAATAAAATGTGAATTGTATAACACCGGTATTAACGCCAGTGAACTCATTAGATTTTATTGCTTATTTAATGTAATGTTTGGGGTCTAGTGGCTAGCTAGCAAGACAAGTTAACTTGCAAGCATTATAGGACAATCAGTGTCAGATATTTAATCACAGGTTGCAATAATAATTCAAAAGGTATAAATAGACTAATGCAGATTTGGGTGTGAGGTGTATAACATAAATATGATAAACTAGATGACTTATTTGGTTAAGACAGACATGTTAACATCATTGACTTTAACAGCCATTTCATATCTGAATGTCTGGTCTTGTATGACTTAAAATAACTATCTGGGAGTTTTGCCAAGATGGCCGCCGAACTGACAGATTTTAATAGAAGGACTTTGGCCTTTTGTTAGGTGGGTTCAGACCCCATCAAACCATTCCATAAATCTTGCCCTGTTAATGAACTGTATACTAAGGCTATGGAACTATCAAAACAAATCCTGGGAAACGTATCAGCTCAGGAAAAGTTAGGAAACTTTATCAATAAGGTTTTGGTTAGGAGAAATATCCTTACCTTTTACTGAGCACCATTAAATATAATCATTTGAAAATGACTAAAAAAAAAGCTGCCGCAACCTATTGACGACAACCATACCAAACAAAAAAAAGTTTTGATCAGATCATACTTGAAATTTTTGGCCTTGTTGCAGAACACTAGGTTTGTCTGAAACCCAATGCCATCACCCTGAAAACCCTAATCCTGCAGTAAAGCATGGTGGTGGTAGAGTCATCTCATGGGCATGCTTTTCATTTACAGGGACTGGGAAATACAAGGGAATGCTAGAAGACAAACTTTTCCAGTCTGCAAAAGCTAAGTCTGAGGTGGAGGCTTCCCATTCCAACAGGACAGTAAACCTAAGCATACTGCCAATGCTACACTGGAGTGGCTCAAAAATATCAGGATCCAGATGTGCAAAGCTGATAGAGACATATCCCAGATGATTTGCCTCCCTAATTGCAGCCAAATATAGTTCTACGAAATATTGATGGGGGATAAACCAACAAACTTTTTTTTAAAAGGTCAAAGTTTTGTTTTTTTTTAAAGATCCCCTATGTAGGATTTTGAGGGTATCGATTAGCAGACATGGAGTGTATGTTCCATGATTTACTTAAGGAATTAATAAGTATGTTTTCATTAGTGTATAATTACCTGTAGCTACAAATTGTTGTCTTTTCATGGGCTTAGAATGAGCCCTTTTTATCTACATAGGGAGCAGGTCCGCCTCTATGGACCCGCCATGTTGCACCGGCACAGTAGCCCAGAACAGAAAAACCTCTAGAGATCTCTGTCTGTGTTGGGTGGTTTTTAACAAGTAGCAGCATGAAGCTTGAAGGGGGCACCAGAACGACGACAAAGAAGAAGAAAGAAGAGGACGCAGTGATTGCTGGGGCTGGCTAACAAGTTTGAGAACTCAAATTTTGAACAGTTGACCATCATACGTATTCAGCAGGGAAAACGCAAAAGCATGTGCATGTAAGTTCTTGAAAGTATACTACTGGGATCTGACGCCCACCATACATTCTAATACATGCTTGGACAGGTAATGGAGGGGCATTCAGTACTTGAATCTTACATAGTGGACCTTTAATTAAATGTATGGTGATTAAAAATAGCCATCACCTTCAAATGTTAGACATATTGTGCCAATCAAATGGAAAAATTTCAATTAAGTTTATTTCAATTCAACAAAGCATGGAGAACTTCAAAGGGGGGTATATCACTCTCAGCTCCTATAACAGCCAAAAACTATATGTAAGGATAAACTCTGCTCTCCTTTGTGCACGGGAACATTGGGATGCTGGAACCTGATTAGGTCTCTCAGTTCCAGTGAAGGGAAATTGTAATGCTGCAGGATACAAAGCCATCCTCTACAATGGGGTGTTATACTGTCTGGGAAAGAACACGCACATGGGTGTGATGGTCAGGTGTCCACAAACTTTTGGCCAATATAGTGTATAGGTCCCACATTAGTGAAGCCTGGTGAGTGAAGAACTGAGCCATTGACTCATGCATGTTCCTGATGTTGCTTCAGTGTTCTCTCCCTAGTACTGCCCTTTATCTTGTGCAGAGATACAGAGTGGAGATAACAGCTCACTGCAAATCCCTAACGGACGAGAAGTGGACCTTCAAAGCCCACATGATGTCACTTCACGCCTTGGCACTTGTTCCATGTGCTGTCATTTGATGTACTCGATTAGTAAAAGACTGATGTGCAACACGGACATTAATTGGCAAGTGATTGTACTTGCCAGTTTTCTCAGTCCTGGTGGGCTGTTCAGCATAAAAAAACAAAGTGGCAGATTTGTTCCACAGCCTGATGCTAATGAAATCTCACAATTAGTGAAAGGGAGAGAAGGAACTCTGAGGCTATATCCGATCTCATTGCCAGGCTTCCAGTACAAAAATATAGAAGTAGCAGTTGCGCTTATGTCCCACGTTGGTGACAGTTTAAAGCGTGGCAGAAACTGAAGATTGTCAAATGCATTATCATCATTATTGTACATAAGGCATGGAAAACAAAAACCATCAGCACAAGCACTTAAGGAGATCCAGTCCGCATACGAAAGCAGGATGAAGATGATGAAGATGGATGAAGGCGGAGCGAACAAATGCATTAGCGGTGTGCGGGGGTCTTGCTGTCCGCTTAAAGTCAGAAAGGGGCTTTTTGCCAGAATGTGTGGGAGCTGCAGGCGGATCTCGACAACCACTCGAGCCAGATGAGTGATGCTGGGAAAGCAGTAGGAGATCATCATTAATTGATGCTGTGGCAAGTGTGGGCGGCTGCTCATGCACGTATACATACACGCATTCATGGAGGACGCTGAAGGCCAGCGTTTTTAATCGTGTCTGCTAAAGAGTGTGGTCAAACAGTCAGGCTGGATTGTTCAATACTGTGAATGCTCATTATCACAGAGCTCATGAGCACATATGGCTGTTTGTCATAGTGTGTGTATTATTTTTACTCCGGGTCCAGTGCTTGTGGTGTTAAATGTGGATTTGGATGGAACCTTACGTGTTGTTTGGTTTTTTTGTCAGCAGAGTTTGTGTGTTCAGTCCTTCATGATGTTTTTTTACGTTGTCTTTTTCTTCCATGTCATTATGTGTGCCAGTGAAATAGGTTCAGCATTGTCACTTAATATGATATTATACTAGTATTTTTGCATTATGCTTAATAATAATTTCCCCTATCCACGTGGAGAAGATATTTTTTAGGTAGGCAGAAGTCACTGCATTTTGAAGGATTAAAAAAAAAAAAAAAGGTTTTTTTAATGCGTGATTGCTTAATCATGCCCAATGCTGTCAGGCACAGAAGACAAGCTGCGAAGGATTTATTTGATTCATGGAATTGCAACCATCTCATTTATGTCATCACTGATTTCTACTGCCTAGGTATGATGTATATTTTACTCGGAAAAAAAAAATCACTGGACACTGAAAAAAGGTTCTATCTGGCAATCTTTAATATGAGCAGCCAGATTTTAACATCAATGCAGATGCACCTTTTAAACTTAATTTTTAAAGCAGCGTTTTGGTGTAAAAACATCTCGCATAACATATTTAGTTCATGAACATGGAAAAGGAAGAGGGGAAGAAAATTTCACTGTATGCTCCTTTAACAAGAATGTATAAATTGATGTGGGCCCGTGTCCAAAGGCGTTTCAGAGGATTTGACAGACCAGACCCCGTAGGTCTAGACCATAGGTCCAGACCCCGATGAGGACGACGAGCATGCAGATGAGCTTCCCTGA
>JAQLOM010000035.1:6051314-6075718 GCA_030068315.1 Chrysichthys thysi
TGTACCTGACTTTTGCACTTGTTGTACGTCGCTCTGGATAAGAACGTCTGCTAAATGCCTGTAATGTAATGTAATGTTTTCCTGCATTGACAAAGAAAGAACAGGAAAAACAACAGCTATGGCTCCTGCACTACAGCTGCGAAAGCTGAGCTTGTAGAGCATTAATCTTAAAATAATAAATATGGAAGAAATCCTTGATCACGAGGGAACATGTTCATTCAAATCTCAAACACAATTCAAACCTTACTCTGCATTGATGGTGCTCCTTCCTTTTGAAAAAAGCAAGGTAGCAATCTGAAGAAGAAAATTCCTACGTGTCCTTAAAGGTAATAAATAACTTGGGGAGCACCTGTAACCTCACACTAATAGGGTTGGAGGATGCTACAAAATGCTGTAATGACCCATATAATGTCATATAGCATCTGGTTACAGTATTATTATAGTGTATAATGCAGAGGAGTGTGCTTGTACCTGGACAATCTCCTCTTTAAGGATGCGGTGAAAACTCAGCTGGCTGACTTGAGGCTGTCTCTGTGGGACGGGCTCTCTGTCAGAGGTCATCACCAAAAGGTTGGAAACCTCTGAAAGACAGAGAAAAAAAGTTCGATTGGTGAAGAGGGAACAGCGAAGCAAATACATTACCCGTTTGCGCTCCATATGGAGCGAGTGTCTTTGCTTAGGAAGTGTGAAATATACCATCCAAGACAAATTACAAGAGGGTGCATTCAGAACAAGTTAGTGTATTTATATAAGGTGTTGGCTTGTGGTTAGCTTGTGCATACGTGGGCGGCTCTACTATGCACTGTTGTCGTAAACTCGTGTGTGTGTGTGTGTGTGTGTGTGTGTGTGTGTGTGTGTGTGTGTGTGTGTGCGTGCGTGCGTGCGTGCGTGCGTGCGTGTGTGTGCGCATGTTCTACAGTGGTTGTCTGAAGGAGGAGGAAGTCGCCTGGTGTCACAGAGTACATATAAACATTGCAGGGTTGTCTTTAAGGGATGATAGGGAAAGATAACCTGATACTACTTTGGCCCTGTACCTTATATTCATGTGTTTCTGCAACATCCTATTGATTTTGTTTTGATTTACTTGTACTGAAAACATGTTGTATATACACACTTGTTTTAGTAACTGAAGGCAGGGCAAAGTGTTTCACAACAAGCCTTTCTGAGATCAAGAGACAAGAGCTGAACAACAACGGAAACCACATTGACCACGATTCCTGCCTAACACTAATGTCTCAGCATGTACTCGTAAGGCATGGAGATGTAAACAAAACAGCGTGGCTGCCACCTACGAGGGAGTATGCATTTTGCTTTTTTAGCCTAAACGTGTTTGCGTTGGTTGAATGTTTGAAATACATATATTTGTGTGCATGTCTCTGTGTCTACCACTGTATGTGTATAACGCTGTAAATCTGCGTGTGCCTCCATGCGTGCAAGTGTCACACAAAATGTGTATGTTGCAGTTTGCGCGTCTCGCCATGTGGGCATTAGCTACAGATCAGCTGGGCCAATTCATTAGGCCAGCTTCGAACATTTTAAGGTAGACAGCATCACCCGCAAGCTTGGCTGATTTGATAAAATTCCATGAAATGTTTGTTTTTTGTTTCGTAGGACACAAAAACTAAAGTAACCTGGAAAAGAAAATACTTAGTCCGGGTAAAACCTGAATTTAACTAAATTTAGTTGAATTCAAGGAGTTCTTGCACAATCTGCATGTGCAGATGTGTGCTCACATCACGTGCATGCACTCTCCATGATTGGTTGATTCTGTGCGAATTACCTTTGTTATGTTGTTCTGCGTATCTTTTTCTTTTTTGGGGGGTGTCATATCGTCTATTGCTTTCCTTACTCAAATAGTGGCACTGGCCATGTAAATTAAATGAAAGTGTGCAAAGTTTCCAGAGAAACAGGGCGTTTCGAACGAATGCCCTCCATCACCTGTGCAAGCAAAGTGCTCCTGAGGCTACACTGAAACACACACGCCACTAGTTTCACAAGAAATCCTTATACACCAGCAACATTGGAGACACAGATCATCTTTCACTCTGCCTGAGGGAGGACTTTAAGTGCAGCTACTTGGACCACGCACGCAACTTAACAAAGGAAGCAGTTCCATCAGACATTAGAGAAAACAATAAAACTATCTGCTAATAGTGTTACAGTACAAACACTAGGAGGTTGCTTAAATAATATTCATCCTTTTGAGTCACCCAGCGTAACAGCCTTTTCAGCAACAATGCTGTACCTGCCTGGATATAAATCATCAGGCCTAACAGCTGTCACTGTTCCCGATTGCTCCCGGCTGTAAAGTGTCGTGTGAGAGTGACCAGGTGTAGATGCGCAGTACCTCGGGGCTGTGGAGGACAGCAGCGACGCAGCTGAAAGCGCAGGTTTTCTGTGCGGAGGCTCTGACCCTGCAGGTGCTCCAGCAGCTCTTTTAGACTCATCCTGAACGTCTCTGTCCCATACAGCCTGTAGCCCTGAGAGCCCACCTCGATCTGGAAGTTCTTATACTGGGGCACAGGCTTGGACTGGCACAGATCCAGCTACGTGAGAGACAAGAGGAGGAACAGAAGAACACGTTTAGACTGGGAACAAACCATGGATCAGGTGCATTATGAGTTGCTCTGAAAAAGACTCTGCATTGATGCACAAAGCACCATACATGGACTTTATAATACTTAGACCAAATGTGGAGTTCGCACTAGTATTAAGGTTACTCATAGAAATGTGCTTTGCACCATCTTCTCTCAACTGACTCAACATTAATACAATGTACATACAATGTGGTTGACCAGGAATTCCAAAAAAGCAGTCAACTAGCTTACTGTCCCATAGATAAGCAAAAACTGATAAAGGACACCCATAAAAGAAAACTAATAAAGGACATCTCTGTTTTTAGGCTATATTATTAGTGCAGTACCAAATCACAAAAGCAACAAAATCAACTATTTCCAGCTTCAATGCTTTTTAGGCTACTCTTTTCAATGCAGCCATTCATACGACAGAATGATCCATTCCTCGGTATAAGGAATTTATTTTACTGCCAATGACAACAAACAATAACTTTGTGGGGTTGATGAGAATTCTTTCAGGAGCACACTTCTACACATGACCGTAAAAGTGAATGGAAGAAAAAAAAGAAAAAAAACGTGCCATTAAAGTTATATACATTTATTCTGCTTTCTTTACAGGTTGCCTCACTTGTTCTCTTTCCCTCATAGCACCAACAGCAGTCCGTCAAACCCCTACCATGCACTGCATTACTTTATATAAAGGCCACGATGCATCACGTTTACAATCCAAATGACATGTTTTCTTCTTCACTATGAATAATGACCGTATACATATGTAAACTACCTCCATGCAGACGACAGTCATGATGATATAGTCATAGTCTGTACAGCTCCATCGCAGGACATAGGAGCCCTCTTCATTGCCCTCCTGCTTCAGTTTGTGAATGGCGTACTCCGTGCTGTATGCAGAATAAACACACAGGAGATTAAAACCACTGATACTTGCTGATATCTGAAACCACAAATGCTAAATGTTGCCTTAGAAGGATTTCATGGTGGGGTGTTTTTTTTTTTTTTTTTTGGCTGGTTTGCTTGTTTTAAAGAAGAGCACAGTGTGAGCTGGCGAGTGTATGGGCGTATTCTGTACCAGATGGGTCCGTGGCAACCGTTCTGCAGATTCTGTACCACAGAAGAAGGCGCTACCTCCGTGCAGAGGTAGTGATGGGCATCTACAGTCAGTCTGAAATAACCGTCCACCAAGGCTGCAAAAGCCAGAGCCTCTTCTCGATAGCCCAACTGCAGCTCCTGTGCAACAAGAAGACCAGTGCGTCCACACAGATTACGCGCACAATCCCGAAAACAGTTTTTAATAGAATTATAATATAATAAACAGAGCAAAATCACACACTGATTGTTCCAAAGATACTCCCGAGAGGTACTGGACATCCACGTATTTCTGTTCATTATAAAATCGAACGATTATACATAAAAACACTGTAAACCCAGAAAAATTGGTTGTCGACCTACAGCAGCATCATTGAGATACTGTAAACCTGGCTAATTTACCATGGTTTTGTTGTCCTGTCTGTATATGGTGACGCCGGCCTCTTTTGTCACGATGTGAGTGATTTCATAAAAGTCCGAAAAGAGGATCCATCCGTTGCTGGCGTCGTTCTTTCTATCATTCTTCTGTTTGCTGTCAGTCTTTGTCTTCCGTGATTTACTTTTGTCTTTGAGAGCCAGAGCATTCTGTTCAGGAAGTGACACAAAGTATTAGTTGGCCATCTCCACTTGAAGAATGGCAAGAACAGCTGATTAGACCTGTGAGGCATGAGAACATGAGGAATGCTGACACTTGAAGGGTGCCAATATTTCTAGACTTTGGTGTATGCAAGTCATGAGGGTCATGTAACCTCTCCCTTTCGCTCACATTGTATTTGATATAATATATAGTCCACATTCTGTGGTCTAACAACATAAATGATGTCACTCACCTGCTGAGGCTTCTTCCTCCATGAGATGCCCGTTCTGCCACACACCTGCACCTCGAAAGTCTGTCCCTCATCCCCCATGTTGGCCGTGTGTGTAGCTGAGACCTCACCCTCCCCGCACACGCACAGGCTTCTAGTTTGTACCGTTTCCCGGCCCAAGCCCCACGTCAGCGTCTCCAGCGTAGAGAGGTACTTCACCTTCAGGTCGTACAGAGTGATGTTACTGTCCCGGATGGTCTTGCTGTTGAACTCATTAAGGAAGTTCTTAAAAACGTTGCTGATGCGCATGCGAGTCAGGAAGCTGCGCTGCTTAATGGTGCGGTTGAGGCTCTCGGGAATAAAGCGCTTGTAGCTGAAAGGGGAAGGAAGAGCAGCAAGAGGATGAATGTTAAAAACAAAGTCAAATGGAAAACAGGAAATGAGATGTTGCTTTGATTAATTTATAGTGGCTTGTGTAAATTATAGTGGCTTATGTATGCAAAAAAATGGTTTCCCCTTGATTATCATGAAGTTATCAGATACTAAAAGAAGCTTATTGGTATCTGAAATGCTTAAAACCTCATTAAGTTCTTGTGAATTTGCTGTTTTTTGGAGTTCGTGCTGCTTCCTTCAGCAGTTGAAGCTTTTTTTAGATGTTCTTATTAGTATCCTATACAGTAATGAGTTTTAAACTATACATACTGTAACCATGGATGGTTGCTATGAAATGTCCTGGAAAATGGCAAAGCTGTGAGTTTATGAACTAAGATGGATCAGAAAGAATATCACACGTCACAGAAAGACTCAACAAAACTTTCGCTGAAATGTGAAAGTGCAGGGAACATTACAGGACGGCCAATGTTGAAAGGCTGCATTGCAAAAGACGCATCTCTATTATCTAAGACCGAAAAGCCAGATAAGGATACACTAAAATACATAGATGAGATGAACCTGCACGGTAGCGAACATATTACACAAAGGTCTGCATAACAACATCTACGAAAACAGGGTGGCGAAAACTTCCAGCATGCCAACTCATCATTTAAAAATGGTGAGGGTGGCGGTGGTGTAAATCAGGCATGTAATACATCAACTGGAGCGGGATCACTCGGTGATACCTATGACGCCAGTAAATTCAGCACCGTTGCAGTCGATTCACAAATGTTTTGCTCCAAGAAAACAGCTTGAGTACTTAAATCATGAGAGGATTATGAGAGAAATTTGCTCTGTATATAATTTATGGCAAACAGAAGTTAACTAGTATCTAATTGCCCAGGTTTTGACAGAAGATAAAGACGAAGGAAGTCAGAAACCTTCCCTCATTAATAAAAGTTAATAAAAACGCATGGCTTCCAACGCACGGTCATACTTGCCCACTCCACCCAGGTAAACTGATGACTGCCTACACATATTAAAAAATACATAAATCATTTAATTTCTTTTTTTTTTTATCCTTTCAAAGAAAACCTTGCTTCCAATTTGGTGGCGACGTGACGAACGAGGTTAAAAGGTCAGGGTGAGAGAGGGAAAGGAAAGGGTGGTGGAGAGAGAAGGGAGGGGAGACACTATAGACACTTGAAGCAATCTCTTACACTTCTCACTGCACTGGGTGTGGCTCAAACTCATTGCATACACATGCAGCACTACACTCTTTTATAGGTTCTCTTGCACTGGTTTACTAATGTACACATGTCGGTACTGAACATCCAGTTGCTACAAACATGCACTACCCCCGTATATGTCCACAAATACATGAGCTTAATTAAAAAAAACATACTCCTATTATTTGTTAAACCTTTTTTCTCCCAAATTGCTCATCCTAGCTAGCTTTCTCTGATCCCCAGACAGCTGAGCCACATGGAGCCACTGGATTTTTTCAAACCGCTGCTTACAGGGCATCTGAACACACTCGGAGGAAATCGCTAATGGCCCTCTTCCTCCCTAACTGCCTTCTAGGAGCTGTTTTGTGACAAGTAAGAGTCATCAAGTAGCCATCTCTCCTCTGATGGGAACACAAACGATTTTGCGGTTTTGCTCTCTTGGACCCCCAGCCACAGAGCCTGCGGCGGCATCATTACCCTGTGGCAGGTAAAACTCTCACAGGGTTCAGATACAGCTCCCTTGTTACTCCGCTCATAGTGATATAATGCATTTTCAAGATGCAAAAGGCATCTGATATATAATGCTAACTCAAATCGATATTTCATGTTGCCGAAGATATGGCGTGGCACTTCGAACGCTCTTTCAACTGCATCAGCCTGGGAAGCGCTCAAGCTATTAGTTCACTCTCCTCCTTATCAGGCTCTGAGAAAGACTGCAATGATTTATAATTCTGCTACGCAGAATACTCTGGTTCCTCTCAAGGTTTCATTCCCATGTTGTTTTAGGCAGTTTTTCCTTTCCCCTCTTACCCGTGGCTTGTTCATTAGGGATTTAGAGATGTGTCTGGATTTCTGGAAAGCTACTTGGTGACTTTATGTCTATTGTTAAAAGAAAAGTGCTCTACAAATAAACCTGAATCAAACTGACCTGAAAACATAAACAACGTGATTCTGATAAATCCACAGGTTTGTTTCCATCAGTGGTTTTTACTCTTGCATAAGAGCTTTTTTCCCCTACTGCAACATGCTTATATTTAGAATTTCACCTACATTACATCATGGTTGTGAGACCTGTATAATTTCAGTTTGCACCCATATATTACAAGGCAGCTTCACCTGATTTACAGCTACTGTGTGAGATTCACCTCATTAAAATATACAATTAGCACGAGTGCTTTTATTTTTAATTATTTGAGCCAGATCCCCGAGTGAAAAGGGCATAATGTGATTTAACAAAAATTTGCAAGAGCCAAAAATGAGTGATATAAACAGGGTGATAAAATGGAGAAAGAGTAAGCTCACTAATTATTATATACATATTAACCTGATTAATAAAAATTAATGGTGCTTGCAGTTGAGAGGTTCTGGAAGAGCAGCTCTAAATCTTATGCTGATGAATCACTTGCAAAATTTAGAATAAAAAAATAAAAAATAAAAAAAAAAAAAAAATCGATCACGAAGAAATTGATAATTTGCTCATTTTGTACAAATTTTATACATTACATGCTCAGACCCCAAAAATCCTTTACCTCGTGTAGTTCGGATATGATTTTGTAATGTACGAGCAAAGTGCGTGAGGTGTCACCTGGTTTCAGCCCCTGACCCAGACAGGGGCAGGTTGTTGCTCTTGGCATGATGAGTGATGGCGAGGACAGCCATGCCCAGGCACTCGTTCTCTATCTCATGGAGCTCCAGCTCAGTCTGGGGGACACGTACCGGTGCCAGTCCCCTCAGAAAGTCATACTGTCCCTATGAACACAAACACAGGATAAAAAAAAGCCATTGTTTTTTTTTTTACTTTTACTACTTATTATTGTTTACTTTTCTATTACTTATTACTATTACTTTTATTACAATTAGGCTATTCTTTATAACTTTATGCTTCAATGAATAACCTTCAGACATATTCAAAACCACCCTGAAAACAAACAACCTGAAATTTGACCATCAAAAACAAATAAACAAATGCATGTTAGATAGTAACCAAGTACCGATATGAAAGCATGATTCATTGCAGAATATTTGAATAACCACCCAACCACAATGCTCAGAATGGCTCTACAGAAAATGAGAGTTTTGTTTATTGTGCTAACGTTCGCCTCCACACGCAAACAGTTAGTTCGCTGCTTTTTTTTCCTGTTTCTTTTTCTTTTTTCTTCAGAAACTCAACCTGAGCAAACAGGTAATCAAGCGAGGCAGCGTCAAGCAATGGCATTCCCTCCGGGCCTTTAGTCCCCTTCTGTTTGCAGAAAGAATGGCGCCACACAGGAGACTCGCTCTCAGAAGTTCCGTGCCAGTTTGTGAAATAAAACCTATGAGAAGTGAGACAATGTTTTAGAGTACAAACCTTCGTACATGTGCAAAATGTTTCAATATAACTGTGCATATAAAAGTCTGCTTGTACCTTGCACAAAACAGAAACATAGACATAGGTATGAGATAAAGTAGTATGGAGGCTCTCAAGTCTCTCTGTCTGTCTGTCAGTCTGTCTGTCTGTCTGTCAACAGACATGGAGATTTTTAAATTGAGAAGAAAAAAAAAATCGAGTACTTCCAAAGTACAGTTTTATTTTATGCTCTACCTACTCAGATATACATCATGTTATTTAAATATGCACCATTTTCGACCTTTCTGCTTGCTCAATTAGACCCACTCATTGAGCACATTGTAATAAAATGCATCACATTCAATTGAGCATTATTAATAAACTTACTTGTTGCTTTTCTTTCTTTTTTTATTACAATACAATACAAACAACCACCTAACCAGACTAATAACTCAGACTAATGGGAACTCAATAATAATAATACAGTGGAACCTTGGTTTGCGAGCATAATTCGTTCCGAATACATGCTTGTAATCCAGATAATTCTTATATCAAAGCGGGTTTCCCCTTAAGAAATAATGGAACCTCAGATAATTCGTTCCACAACCCACAAATATTTACATAAAAATTACAAAATATAATACAAAATATAAAGTAAAAATACATAAAACTGTCATGAATTTGTCCGCGTGGAGCACGCGTACAGTGCACCTGTTCTGAGCACTCCCAATAGCAGTGCAGGGGTTTCCTCCGCAACACCATGTCCTGTCACATGGGCGGCGACAGGTGTACCGGATTGGAACTGATTGCAGGAGCTATAAAAAGACTCACGCATTAGTTTCCCATGCATTTTCCGTGCTCTTGTCAAGCCTCACTGTTCCCGTGTTTGCTTTCTCCAGTTTTGACCAAGTTTCTGTTTCTTGTTATTCAACCACACCACACCTGACAAAAACAAAATAACCTGCACTTTACCTTTAAAAAGAATCATGGCTGGTGTGAGGGAGAGGGGAGAGGACTTTCACTTTTGACAGCTGACTTTCACTACAGCTGACGGAATCACTGCAGTCTGTCGGCTCACTGGGATCTTTTTCTTTTCATGTGACTTTAATAAGGAAACTATCCAACGATCGCTGCTTTTGCCTCCTTTTGAGGATTTGGCTGAAATGTGACATTACATTGTCATTAAACAAATTCATCACTTGCACTGCTACAGCCTTATTCGGGTGGTGCTTTTCTACAAAGTTTTGCACTCTGTCCCACATTTCCCACATCTCCCCGATCTCATCTGAAGTGAGGGATTCCTCAGTCTTTTTCTATGCTAGCGCGGATGTTGACTATACGAGTGAGCCACAATCCCGCAGTGTAAGAGAGAGAGAAAGAGAGAGAAATTGTGATCACGTGAGGCTCGGCAGACTATGCATACTACTCGTATTGCATGACATTGTTAGTTAAGTCAAAATTTATTAACATTTTTTGCTCGTCTTGCAAAACACTCGCAGGACAAGTTACTCGCAATCCAAGGTTCCACTGTAACAATAATAATAATAATAATAATATTAATAATAATAATAATAATAATAACAATAACATGGATCATGATGGCTTGTGATTTCCAGCACTGTAAAACAACAACAAAAAAACAAGCAAATAACTAACTAAATAAAAAATCCTGGACCGCTTGTAGTCCCCCGAGTCCACTTTAAAACCTGTGGCATTAGCACACTTTAGAAATCCCGCATATGGTGTAAATTATTTACAGATGTTTTTAACCCTGTGGCAAATAACATTAACAGGGTCACACAATACAGCATCCCTGGGCTCATGAGTCATTAAGTTCATACAGTGTGGCGCAGCGGCGTATTTGGCGGTCATATAAAAACACAGGGACTCATCCAGTGTTGCCTGTAAATACTCAGGGTAAGCACGCCACAGAAGTGCCACATGAGCAGAGAATCAATGTAAACAGGAAGTAACACATTTTTAAAAAGCCACAGCGGAAGAGAGTAAGTGCAAAGGTGACCATAACCTGTTTGTGTGCACAACAGGTATGCTACACACAAGGAGAGCGTGGTTCCAAACCCACGAGTACCTTTCAATATACCAATTCACTCTTATCTTAGTTTCAGTGCTAAAAAGGGAAAATAAAGGGGAATTTTAAGACTTTTTAACTGCCTGAGAACTCCACTTCTTAGTTCTCTAACATCAAGGTTTCTGTTACGGTCTTTTGACAGGGCAGGACAAAGTGTCCTAAAACATTTCTTCTTTTTGCTTTCAGAAGAACTTCTTTTGCAGAAATAAGCACTCGACTGGAGCAGGAAATAATAAAACAGTTTGATGCAGAGCAGCCCGTTTTCTGAAAACACAATGACAACCCTAAAGATTTCGAAGGCTGTGAACACCAACAGGATAAATGATCTGTGTGGGGGGGGGCACGCACCCTTACTGAAAACAGCTCGTCTTGGCTCAGTTAGAAATGCATTTAACGTGTTCTCGAAGGAAACTTAACCAAAGCAATTAAACCAATGCTCTTAAACCACAAAGCGGAAAACCACTAGCTAAGAAAGCAATCCAAAACAAATGTCACTGAGGCACCATTAGTATTTGTTTTAGTCAGGTTTTTTTACATGGTTAATTAACTTAGAAATACAATTTCAACCACAAAGTCGCTCTTTCCTATGATCCGGTAGCAGCTTTCGTCGCCTGCACCCACGCAACCCGACTCCATGTCACTCGGCGGCGTCGACACTGATAAGACGCCTGAACAAAGTGGTCGATGCGACGTTGAACAAACAATCCACGTTTGTGCGTACGTTTTTCCATGGAAGAGCGCACTGGCTCAAAACGTTGTGCAAGGTCTTGCAAAAGTCTCCGTCTGCTCGTGTTTGACATCCGTGTCAGTGACAGGCAGCAGGTAACCATTACGTTTAATAACACCTGTTAAATTCAATAATAGCAGTTATATTCTTCACTGCATGCTGGATCCTCCAAGTTACTGTTTTACCTCCAGAAATGGCCCGTGTAAATGAGAGCCACAAATCTATATCCGTATCCAGAATATCTATAGTGGAAAGCACTTCAACACTTGACGCAATGGAGGATCTGTTCCTCTGACAATTTTAGACCTCTAACCTGGCATGAAATTTTAAGCACAATCAAACTATCACCAGAGAACACCCAGCACTAAATTTAAACCCAACTAAAGAAAAATTCTGTCTGAAATTGAAATCCTGTGGAGTCTGAACACAATCTCGCCTTGCTTAGAAAACGTCAATAGCTAATATCAGCCAAATCCACACGTTTTCATCACTCAATGACTTTAAACAACATCCTAGAAATCTGTCCTCATAACTCTGTCCAGTACGTTGCTCTTACTCCTCTGCTCTGCTCTGCTCTGCCAACACAAAACCCCCCAGAGGTTCATGATGAATATGCAGGGCTCATCACCTGACCGTGGTGGAAATTACTATCAATAAGTGTCAAGCTTGTTAGGGTTATCATATAGTTTTAAGGGGTTCATAGAAAATGAAATAACTCAAAACAAAAATAAATAATGTCGACTTCAGACTGACCGCATTATTAATAAAAATAAAGTGCTGCTAATATGAAACAGGGTTTCAACCCGACATCTTGGTGAGTGGAAAGACATTCAGGAAGAAAAAGCTCTTACAGCTAAATGAATATGAATGGGACATATTTGCCTCACTGCTCTTAAAAGGAAGCCTGTACTGGAGTTATGAAGAGGACGCTGGAAATCATTTTACCTGGAAAGGACCGCAAAGAGTTTGAGAAAAACCTCTCCATAGAGACTTAAATTGTCAGCATTGGCCAAATACATGGTTTTAGACTTTAAAAATCCCGAATGAAGATGACGCCTTACCAATTTCACAACCTCCCACACCTCAGATAAGCATGGAACCAATTACGTTTTTTTTTTTGTTTTTTTTTAATAATTATAGCCAGGGCCCCATGTAGGTGTATCAAAACAAATCAGACAGGTTTACTATATTACATTTTTAGGCGCATTCTTTAAACATGAACAGTAATAAACACAAAAGCCAGCGAGCTTTTTATTTGGAAAACAAAGCTCTAGATTATTACGGGTTTTTTTTAAGGTAATACAAACACAGCCAGCAAAAAAACAAGGAGATAATGTAAAGCAGGTGGAAGTAAGGATTAAAATGCTTTTAAAACTAGACATGAAATTACTATGCTGAAAAACTCTGGACCTGAATGTGAAACTGTACCCATCCAGAATAAGAGATATGATGCGGACACGTGAGACATCACACCTAAACCTGATATGCATGCTGAAGAGATCTCCAGCTCTAATGTCAGTACAGCGTTAAAGACATTTCATCTACCATCAACAGGACTTTGTTTTCTTACCTCATCCGGTAGTGAAGTTTTATACTGGTGTCCTCAGTGATCTTGAACACATGATTGGGTGCATACCAGAGTTCCTGGCTCTCCTCATACAGGGCAAACAGGTTATGGCACAAGGGTGAAATATCTGCAACAGTAACACGGACATTAGTTAGGTGAAGTTACCAGAGTGCGTTCAAGATGTGAAAATGCTCCAGTAACTAGACTACACATGAGATGAACTGTAAGGTACTGACATTCAAAGAACATTATGGTTTTCAGTTGTTAATGGCTCTTAAGCATTATTTGGTGGCTAACAGAGTCAGTGAACTTGAGAAAAAGTAAAAAAAAAAAACAGATTTTAAAATGCTGCAACTAGGGCTACAATCATCATTCAGATTATGAAAATGTATTATATTCAACTAGTCGTTACATTACAGTCATTTGGCAGATGATCTTATCCAGAGCGACTTAGATTTTTATCTCCTTTATACAACTGAGCATTCTGAGGTTAAAGGCCTTGCTCAAGGGCCCAGCAGTGGCAGCTTGGCAGAGCTTGGACTTGAACTCCCAACCTTCCGAACAGTAGTCCAACGTCTAAGGCCCCTGAACTACCTCCTCATCGAAGTAACCAATTAGGCCTCTGTTCAATACAGCATGCAATACTGACAACACTACAGTACCACACAGCGCTGTACGCAAAACTGTTTTCAGGGCCAACAATGCTGAGGCAGTTTTTAACAACGCAAAAACATGCTGATGAATTGCACTCGCACAGGCTACAGGGCTTCTGGCTCACATAACAAGGAGCTGAATCCAGCCAACTGAAGAATGCAGGAAAAAGGTTTACTGTCATTTCATGCTGAGCTCATGCCATCATGACCAATACATAACAAGTGTGAAAGCTACTCTCTCTCTCTCTCTCTCTCTCTCTCTCTCTCGCTCTCTCTAAGATAGAGAAGAAAGGCAGGAATAAAATAAACTAAAGTAAAGTACAGTTGTTTCACTTAAAAAAAACAAAAGAAAGCAAAAGCATAGTACACTGGATTCTTACTACCATTCAGAGCAGCACAAACACTGGAAATAAAAGCAGCCAAAGCTCCTGTTTGGTGACTGAATATATACTACACATTACAGCCTCAAATAACTTTTCATTTAAAGGGTTGATTTGTTTCTTAATGTAGTAAAAATACCTGCAGCAAGTTTAAGTTGAAGGAGGCTGGTTAGGTTAAGCTTAGTGCTTAACTTCTTTCATTTTGGCTACATTAGATTGAACATGGTGAACACCTATAGTATAGATGAAAAGGTAGAGAGAAAGATCCATTTAAACTACAACATTTCTGGTTTCAAATGTATTTATTCATTTAAAATGGAATCCTTTATCAAATTTCTTATTTGTATTTTCATAAGGAATAATGATCGATTATTAACGATTAGCACTAGGAGAGAAAGTCAGTACAGAAACAAGATGTTAAAGCTTCCTTACAATTTTGCTTAAATTTATCATTTATAAAAATTAAACAAAACAAAACAAAAAAACAAAACAAAACAAACAACAAGAAAAAAAGTCAAATGTTATTTTCTGCTGCCGGTCACATTTACAGGCCGCATTTAATCCAGTGAATTGATTATTTTTTCTCACTCATTTAGATGAATTATCGATTAAAAACTATTAAAATATTCAGGTTTTTTGCAGCCCTAGCTGTTACTTGTGGTTTGGATAAAAATTAAAAATAAAAATAGACATTCAGGGGGGAAAAGTGGTGGTTTTTGTAACTATAAATAGTAGAAAATGTCAAAATTTGACCATGTGAAGGGCTTTCCCATGCCCCAGCACATTCACTGCTTGAATCTGAACTGAACTTTAATCAAAGATGTAAGCAGAGTAAACAAAAGAGATCACTGACTCAAACGCTTCATGACTGCTGCGTGACTAAGATGTTCGCAGGCCGTTTTCCACAGAACTTCGCTTCTGACATTCAGACATGTACAGTTTTTACTACACAGTCTACTTGCATGATAATATACGAGTGGTTTCACGGCCACTTGTAAATCAACACTGTTTTTCTGAGATGTTCTTGCATAAATTTCCTTTTCCTCTCTTACTACCCTGCCCAACTTGCAGTACTGGCCTCAGCACAACTTAGAGGAAATCCTCAGCTCGACTGTACTGCTCGGCAGCCATTTTGTGCTCAAGTATTGATTGGCAGCCAAAAATACACATTCCATTCCACTTAGATGTCTTGGATGAAACTTTACAGCATGGAATGGAATGGCAAACAGGCTAAACAGAAAACAAGAACACCACTGCTTTTACATAATGTCATTTGTATGACACCACAAGGCTCAATTCAGACTAAAAAAATTAGTGTCTTTGATTTGCATTATATATTTCCATATGCAAAACTGTATTTGGAGTTTAATGCTGTTTCATGTTTTTATTTACAATTTAATGTTGTCCTGTGGTGCTTGTGAGTAAAAGCAGACAAAACATAAAATGCAAATATTCAACAAAATACAGGGTTTATTCAGTACAACGGGCATACTTAGAAAAGGCCGACATGAATAAATAATTCTGATATAAAACCGATCTGGGGAAAAAAAGAGTTTAAAGAGCCCTCACAGGTAATCAAATTAAATAGCACGAAAAAAAAACCTTTTGATTTCTGATCTGCTTTAGACAACATTTTTTCAAAAAATGCTAAGAAAGCACAACATTTATCTCTCTTAAGCCAAGAGACAGATTATAAATGATGAAATTAAACAAATAGATTAGGAGCACTAGATAAAATATAACTTTAAATTGCCCATCTAGGTCTAACTGTATCATTTATATAATCAAATGAGCCTTAAAGCAACACGCAACATTTTACCGAGACGCACTGCTTCAAATGAGGGCTAAAGAAAGACATAATATAATAATAATTTTCACTTATATCAATGCAGTAAGGTACCTGTGACTCATTTCATATTGCACGGTTTTATTTCTTAATTCTGTGGTCAGCTGTTTCAGACAACAGACAGCTGTGTGATTTATCGAGTCTGGGACAGGCTGTGACAGGCTGTTTAGACACATCACATTTATCACATTAAACCATCCTGAGTAATGGATGCACCAGAACAAACACTTTTCAACACTACACTCAGTGTTAAGGCTTGCTTCGAAATGTGCCACCTGACAAACTGTCAAGTTTACCTGTAAACAAAAATAACACCTCAAGTACCACCTCAAAACACTAAAGATTCCAAATAGTAGAAAAGTGAGATATGAAGAAACCTCAGCTTTCGGAATAGGATAAATTCATTCAGAAAAAGATTTTCACCAAAGTCTCATCTCATCTGAGAGGTAAAACACATTATTCAACAGTTAGTCTGGGTCGACTAATTTGATTGACAGCATTCCAAGACAAAGGGCCTAAATTTACTCTGACACCACTGGAACCTTTCACTGTGGGTATCACTCCTCTTCCGTGTGCTTGCTACGAGAAATTCAACTTCCTGACTCGAAACAGTTAATAAGGTAGTGTTGGCCACACGCGACAATTTTTAAGGAATGCAAGTTTTCGCTTTCACTTTGCATGTGAAAGCTTGTCAGATGTAGATGAAAAAAAAACCCCAAAGGGATGTCAGTTTTACAGAAGTTCCTTTAACTCAAATGTAAAAATCAACGTGAGTTAGCTAGGCAGATCGCTGACGTGCCATAGTGTAAAGTGAGCGTAGCTTCTTTGGGATCTCATTCTGCTAGTAGAACAAAAATCAACAAAACATTTGGCCATATTGTGTTCAAAATGTCACTGTGCTGCTATTCGGTTCAACAACACGGCCACAAATGCATCTCAAGGCCAGTCACACACAGAAAACAAGTGCTACATTAAAAAAAAGTAAGATGATGTTGTTCAGTCCTCTCTTTTGGCATCAGCGGGAACACCAGTCCCTAAATCGAATATACCCCACCGCCCGCATGAAGTAAATTTAGATATTAGGCTTATTGTTTAGAAGATAAATCTTGGTCTTTCTCCAATAGATGCATGGCTCCAAATCTATAAATCCCCTGAGCACAATTATATGGGAAATGATAACCCAGTAATATGTAATATCATACAAATCCTTTACAACAAGAAAGGGAAAAAAGACCACAAGCTCAGTACACTGAACACACACCTGCCAGCTTCCAGACTTTCACTCAAAGGCAAATTCAAACCATGCAAATATACTCTAAAGCAGGGGTCTCAAACCTGTCCAGAAAGGGCCGCTGTGGGTGCAGGTTTTCATTCCAACCAAGCAGGAGACACACCTGATTCCACCTGTGTAATCAGTTGTTTTTGGTTTTCAGTTACTCAGGTGTGGCTTCTTCTTGGTTGGAATGAAAACCTACACCCTGGGCAGGTCACCAATCCACCACAGGACAGACACACACACACACAGAGACAACCATTCACACTCACATTCACACCTACGAGCAATTTAGATTACCCAATTAGCCTAATCCCCTCTGGGCATGTCTTTGGACTGTGGGAGGAAACCAGAGACCCCGGAGGAAGCCCACAGGGAGAAGATGCAAACTCCACACAGAAAGGCGCCCAGATCGACCCCGGGGATCGACCCCGGGGATCGAACCCAGGGCCTTCTTGCTGTGAGGTGACAGTGCTAAGCACCACACCACCGTGCCACCCAAACCAACACACATGAAAAATAAATGATTCCTTGTGATCATCCATGATCACTGCCCCATGGTGAAGGGTTGGTTCTTCAAGAAAACCTGTTGCTGTTAAGTTTTATTCTGCGCTTCTCATTCAAGACACAGAGATGGTGGTAAGGGAACAACTATTAATGGCTGACACAACATGAATGATAACAGGAACTCGCAAGTTTTAAGGACTTTCCCTAACATTAGATGTAGCAATAAACAACCTAAAAGTATAATATGATCTTAAACAAAATTTGTCCAGCACAATCTGTCAATCTTTCCTTCTTACCCCTATTCCTACACTAAAAACACCCTGCTCCCCAACCTAGTTCCTTAACACATTTTTCTCTCCTTTCTACCACAGAGATCTTGTGGATTATCTTCTCCAGGAATCATACAACTTGTTTGGTGGATCCTGTAACTTTCATGATGCTGCAGATCATCTCATCTCGCTAGACCTCCTCCCTTTTATCATGTCCATCGTAAACAACTCTAAAACATCTGGTCATGTGCTGACTGCCTTCAAGCCAGCAAGGGTTACACCCATGAAAAAGCAATGAACTGTATCACTTCCCTCTTTTCTTTCTCAAATCCTAGAAAATGCTGTTTACAATTAGTTATCTCTCTATCTTACCCAGAACAGCCTCTGAGATGCTAACCAGTCTGGCTTCAAAGCCACACATTCCACAAAAACCACCCTTGTGGCTGTTAGTGAGAAGGTTTATGGTGCTACATCAGCCATAAGTCCTCACCCTCCTTGACCTTTCAGCATCTGTCATCACTGTCACTCACAATACTCTCCTCAGAGTTCTTGAAATTAGTGGGACAGCATGGCCATGGTTTGCTTCCTACCTGGAGGGGCAGTCATATCGGGTGATATGGAGGGGACACACACATCTGCCCCTTCACTTCACTGGTGTCCCACAAGGCTCTGTCCTGGGACTTCTTCTGTTCTCTCTGTCTGTACCTGCTCACTCAGTGACATCATATACTCACACAGGTTTACATACCGCCGATGACTCATCCTCTATTTTCCTCTTTCAGACAAATCTCATCATGTCTGGCAGATACCTTCTCAATGGACAAAAATGAATCCCAGCCCAAACAAGCTGCTGCATATGCTGGAGATGCATCCCCAGGTCAAGATCTTGTGACAACTCTCAGATCACAACATCTGGCTACACATGCAACCTTGGGGTATTCCTGGACAACCAACTCACATTACTCGGTCACGCAAGTTTCTCCTTTCAAAGGAGAAGTATCTGGCTATTTCCATCCACTGAGGCCACTCATACACTTGTTACATTATATTATTGTCACTTATACAACTGAGCAGTTAAGGTTAAGGGCCTTGCTCAAGGGCCCAACAGTGGTAGCTTGGCAGTGTTTGGATTTGAACTCCTGAGCTTCCGATCAGTAGTCCAGTGTCTTAACCCCCTGAGCTACCCCTACCCTTGTTCAGGCCCTTTTTACCTCAAGAGTGGACTACTGCACCTTGCTCCTGAATCAAAAACTGTTTGCAACCTCTGCAAGTTCTCCCCAAGTTCCCTCCACTGACTTCCAGGAAGTATCTGATGCATGCCTACAAATGCTTGCCTGCAAAGCCAAAATAGTCACCCACAGACCTGAAGGCACTCATCAAAGTCCACTCTGCAGCAGGCTCCCTTTGAGCCTACAGCATGGCTTGATTGGACCAAGACTCTTCTCTGCTCTGACACCCAGGTGGTGGATTGAGCTTCTCCCCTGCTGTCCAAGCAGCTGAGTCAATGGCTGTCTTTGAGTGAAAACTGATAACCTACCTCTCACCTCATAAAGCTCCTGAATTAGTACTTCTTTCATTTGTTTTAAAATCCTCTGCTTATCAGATTTCTTTTCATGCTCTACTAATTTCTAACTTCCCTTACAGGGATTTAGCCTGGAGGATTTCTTACACCTGGACCAACTGACCCTTCATTGGGATATGTTTTTACAGAAACTACAATGAACCTCCATAAGTTGCTCTAATGTAAATATGGTCTTTAACAGCTAGATACAGTCTTCTGTGTTCAAAAAATGCCTTTTAAAGAAATGTAAGAATGTGCAGTCTACAAAGCATTTAAGAGCTACTATTATGCAACTAGCTCCTGATTATGTAACCGCTTACATACATGCATAGTGTGGCATGCTGTTTATTCTCCTTGTCAGTGGTGTTGCCACACAGTGATATTAGATCCTTGTTTGCATAGGCAAGGTTCTCAACTTGGCCTGCTTTGCACTACTCTCACCCTACAATCCTCTGCACAAGATCTTAATTTGCATTGATGCTAAATGATTTAGATGCAAGTTTTCCTTCTGCACCAGTATGGGTAGTCCAGAGGATTCCTGCGTCTCAAATCCTGCACAACATCAGCCTCCTATTAACAGGCTTTATTTATTGCATAAGAGAGGATTTTTGGCAAATAGAAGTCATGGGGTTTTTTTTTTTTAAACATAAATAGAGATCAGTTTTTGCTGAGCAACAATTTGTCATAATCGTTTTTCCTCTATTGCTTACTTATAATTACCCTACATGTAATAAACAATTTACTGCCTACCAGGTATTTAATTATTTAAGCTTCCTGATGGGTCAGTGGCACGGTATGAGTCTTGGATGTTACACTATAAACAGTCCCATAAAAGGTCCAGGCTTTTAACTTCATGCAGGTAGAGTTTTGTTGTTGTTTTTCCCAGACAAACTGCTAAAGAGCAAGTTATGGATTCACTGGTACACATGCAGCAGTGTGTATGGACCATCTACACACTGCTGTATGTGTATGTGTGTGTGTGTGTGTCTGTGTGTGTGTGTGTGTGTGTGTGTGTGTGTGGGGATGTGCATGCATGTGTGTGTACACTTACGACATCTCTTGGCGGCCTCTACACACAGGTCTTCGGCAGTATGGCAGTCTTTAAAGTACTCGAGTTGGTGGCTATCAGGCAGGTAGAAGTGGATCTCGAGGCCTTTCATGACGGCAGGGATGGCCAGCTCCACTTTCTTCTGTTTCTTCATCTTCCCACACAGCTGCCTGCCCAGCTCCATGACTGCTAACCTTGGCATTCAGACACTATAAAAGAGAGACAGGGAGAAAGACATGGAGAGACTGAGACAAACACATTAGAAATACAGTCAGTCACTTATGAACCCTGATGGCTATTAGCAAACATTAAAGTTATATAATCGAATAATGTTCTTAGTGTGTACATTACTCCCATAATTATTATTACTGCAAACCACTAATGGTGAGTAGAAATATAAAAGGGTGAGTGGAGGCACCTTCTTCAAACAGATCAAGGCTGTGCAATTAATCGACTTATTTATATTTATTTATATTTTTTTGCTCCCTCATTTAATAACCATAATTGACTGTGATGTTGATGAACTGGCTGGAGCTCATGAACAGTCCACCAGTAATCTCTTGGGGGTTTTTTCTTTTCTTTTTTCTTTTTCTATTGGTGTGTTAATTAAAACCTTTACAAATCATGTCTTTTAACAGTCTGGCTTGTGAACCGGCTGCATATTGAGGTTGTCCTGCGTTCAGCTTCCGATTTAGAAAATCGCCTTATATAAAAGAATACTGAAGGTATGATAGATATAAAAGAGGGACGTCTGATTGGAAAAGAAATAATCGTGAACAAGAGTAAAATGGCTCCGTCTTATAAACTGTCTAAACTTACAAACTGAATAATTGCGATTTCATGCTGAGTGAAAACAGCATGAGTGATAGCTGGTGTGTTTTGCCCTTTGTCCTACAGCCTGGCATACACCTTTCCACTTTTTGAATTATGTCCTCAAGTTTTTTTGTTCTCGTCAAGGACAACAAAATTGTAGCTGCATCTCCATGTCATAAGCGAACGCGCGCACAAGCAGTACTTACAATTGACCGATGTGTCTGTCGTGTGGGAATGGTTTGAGAGGAAAGAACCTTTTTCCGCTGGTAATTTAGATTCAAACAATAGCCATTTCCTCTGATGGGATGACAGCTAGAGTTAAATCCAAGTTCTTTAACAGATATCGGAGACAACGAGCTGGACAACAGTCACTTATACAGGGTTCCCACTCTTTTTCAATGACAAAATTTCAAAACTTTTCCATGACTTTCTCATGACCTAAAGTGAATTTTCCATGACTTTATGGCACCATAAGTGTGTAGAATTTAGCATACTTTTAGGGCTAAATATGAAATGTTAACCCTTTCCACTCACCTTACGGTATGGTATCATATTTTTTAAACATTCAAAATACTGTCAGTGCATTTATTGTAGTCTTTATTAAACAAAAGACCTTTACAACAAAGTATGACAATGACTCTCAAGCTCATGGGAAAGTAGTGGGCTTGCTGAACAAAGACTATTGAAGGCTGTAGCGGCCGGCGCATACGTTCGGAAATAATCATAATAGCCTAATGATAACTTAACAGAACGCTGTAGTTGCGTTAAAGAGAAACTAAAATTCCATGACTTTTCTGAAACTTTCAATGAATTTACAAAATTCCATGACTTTTCCAGGCCTGGAAAATTACATTTTTAATTTCCATGACTTTTCCAGGGTTGCCATGACTGTGGGAGCCCTGCTTATAACATGTCAATGCACTGAAATGCAGAAACATACGATTCATCTTTAATCATAATGAATAAGCAACATGTCAAAAAAAAACCAAAACCTTAGGCATATTAAGTGATAACTGAAACATCACTATACAAGTATGATCACAGCCACTTCAGAGCAAAAACTGTATAAAAGCACACATACAAAAGCATAATTATGCATGAAAACGGCCAACAAACAACCAGGATGACAAAAACAACCTAAGACGGAGACGCTGGTGTGGAAATACGATGTGAAGGGATTCTGAGTGAGGAGCTGCAACCTCTCTGCAACCTGCATCTAAACAGTTCATCTGTCTTGGTGGGTAGAGATGAATGAGTGAAGGTATTCTGTGTGTGTGCGCGCGTCTGTGTGTGTGTGTGTGTGCGTGTGTGTGCACGCTCATCTCTCTGACCATAATATTGCATACTGACCTATTAAATTCTTCCACAATGGATAGAAATTACAACATGGTATTGAAAGAACTGGAAATTTTTCACTTAAACCCATGAATGTATTTCAGTATTGACATCAAAAAGGGCTGCACTTTTTAAAAAACTATACAAAAAAGTAATGACAGAATTAATGCAATGTAACGTCAGCATCATGACCCTCCTGATCTCAGACAGTCCACACATCGTAGGCATTCACGTTCACATGAACAATCAAATGACAGCCATTATCACGGCTATCATGGTTTAAAAAAAAAAAAAAGTGACATGAAGTGTGAATTTTCTCGTGTCCTTCTTGATGGGTTTGGGTGCGATGTAATGCAACGGCAGAGGTTTTCTCATTACAGACTTGCCGACTGACTCGGTGTGGACTCGTAGAATTGCACTTATTAGATTATTTTGCGCATGTAAATGTCATCCTAATGCTCAGGAAAAACCATGCAAGGCAACTCTGAATCAGAACCACAACGTACGGCATTATAAACACAACATTGCATTTGTTCAAAGCCCTCTAGCCATAACATGATACTTAGACAAATAACAAATGCTGTTTCCTTGATAATGGATTTATACAAACTGGGTACTCGAACAGTGAACCTATTCACGTGCTACAAACCACCCGAGTCTGTACAAGTGCCGACCTTCCGTGTGAGTGGTGCTGAGTTTCATGGATTGACTGATGATTTCCCTCTTCCTTTTTTTATTTTTTTTTTATATTTTCTGCGAGTCTCATGTTTTAACTTCCTTCTTAGTGCTTCTTTCGCAGACAAAGCCTGGCACTTAAAAAAAGCAGAAGTCTTTTTTTGCTTTCACTTTGAAGCTATGATTCAAGCTTCAAGCTCAAAGAAGGTTTTTTTTTTGCAGCCTGGGAATCAGTAAACAAAAAAATATCTCATTATTGGATGGCCCAAGTACAGACACATTTTACAAACACAATCAGATACAGGAACATTACTTAAATTTGTACAAAATGATTTAATAAATTCACTTAAAAATGGTCAAATAATTCATATTATCAACACTTTTAGGATTAAGCTTCCATAGACTTACCCCCTGATAGACAGTGTGTTTGTTATATGGTGCTATTCCCAACCTACACTGAATTTACTTAATGGTCCACTATGTAGGATTCAACCACCTGAATGCCCCTTCCTTACCCCGCCCTTTCCAAGCATGCATTAGACCGTACGCTGGCTGTCAGGTCCCCGGCGTGTACTTCCATGTACTTATGTTCATGCTCCCTCACTTTTTCTTATGTTGAATAATAATATGATCCTCCATTTTTCAAATTTGGGTTCACGAACGTGTTAATGAGCAACAGCAAACACAGACTCCTCTTTATTCTCTTTATTTATCTTCCTTGTCTTCCTTTCTTCTTCTGCATCTTCCTTCTGGTATTTCCTTCCAGATTCACGCTGCCAGCTATAAAAACATAGAAGGCACTCTCTAGAGGATTGTCCGTTCTGGGCTACTGTAGCAGCGCAACACAGCGGCTCTGTAGACGTGGACCCGATCCCCGTGTAGATACAAAGGTTCTCATTCTAAGTTTACGAAATCACAGCGATTCGCAGTTACAGGTATTTATGCACTAATAAAAACATACTGTATTCCATTTCTGATAATATATCCCCCCCTAAATCCTACACAGCGGACCGTTAATTCAAATGCGTCCAACACGAATGGATGATTTGATGATGTATTTTCAAAACCCTGAACAAAATCAAAGGCTGCGTTTTCAACCGAGTTCAGGATCAATCCCAGGTTGCTGGACCAATGTTTCCTGCTTTACTGTCATCCTGCACAGGATTCAAAGAGATCTTCATTGTAAAGGGTTTAAACAATGTTTTCCATGCATGTTCAATTAACCATAATCAATTAATTAACATGCAC
>JAQLOM010000035.1:6182121-6193846 GCA_030068315.1 Chrysichthys thysi
CACACACACACACACACACACACACACACACACACACACACACACACACACACACACACACACACACAAACAAAAAAGAGCATTTCCTAACATTAGCTTAATCCAATATCATCATGTTTAAAACACTGACTAAATACCAAGAGTTGTTGGTTTGAGCGTGGTATAATTGTTACTCATTTTGTCCACACTTGTGGACCAACTGACAGAACGAAACAGCAACAGCAGGACTGCAGAAATCCTTAGGGTTCAGTGACCATGAGAGCAGAGGATAGACGAGAGAGAGATAAAGAGAGAGAGAGAGAGTTTTCTGGAGTACATAATGCACAGCATAGCAGCTCAGTGTTGTGTTCAAGGGCAGGCACACTGGTTATAAAATCCACCTGTTCTCTGCAGATGCATTTGGGCTCATTACTGGGCTCATTATCCCTATCGGTCAGATAGGTTGGACTTTACGGGCACCTTTTAGGGTAATTCTATGCATCATTTGTTCTCATGTCGAGTTACAAATAACCTTCATCCTGTTTATTCAGTAACACAGAGCCCAGTAATATGCACAGGCACTGAGTACGGCCAGTAATCACGAAAAGCACATCTGCTCCATCAAATAAATATGGATGTATTTATGCAGAGAGGGCTGTTGGTCATTCATAGAGAACATTAGTTAAAATCAACAAATTTACATATGTCATACCTCAAAAGTAAATAGACACCCCTCCTTACGTTTTATCTATGCGAACACTACCTGATGCTTCACGCTTCTTAATACAGTATATTATTATTATTTTTCACTTCAGATGACAGTATTTTAATTGTTTGTAGCTACTAGCCATGCGGCGAACACCAGAAGCAAAAGAGTTGATTGAGTGATTGTCAAAAAGTATTGTGGGTCAGTCTGAGGGTGGACTTAGCCAGCGTAGGATTGTACAAAACCTTGGGATTCCTCTTGAACGGTCATCAGAGTGATTGTACAATTCAAAAGCAAAGGAAAGGAATCAACAGGATCCCACTCGGGTCGACCTCTGACAGGTGTCTTCAGACTGTTGTTAAAAAAATCCCCGTTGTAAGGCCTCTGATGTTGCAGACTTCTGTGAGGGATCTCCATCAACTTGACTACTATGGCAGAGCAGCTAGAAGGTAGTATCTGTGAAAAAAATGATTAATAACATGATGGTGTCTGTTTACTTTTGAGATGTCTGTATCTATTTATTCTGTCCACACTTGGATATATATAAACTGGACTGGCAGCCTGCCCAGGGTATACCCGGCCTCTCACGCGAAGTTAGCTGAGATTGGCTCCAGTGCCCTCCTGCGACTCTGAATAGGATAAAGCGGCTTGGAAATGGATGGATGGATATATATATATATATATATATATATTCTTTTTCTTTGTTTTTTCTTCGAGGTTGTTTTATTGTCACTCTATGTACTTGTGTACTCCTGCACAGGACATGAGTAGTTTAATGTGGATCAAACGATCAAAATGATGTAAAATATATAATATGGCTTTCATAATCAGATAGTCATAGATGGATCAGAGTCCCGTTGAACACCTATGGGATATTTTGGAGTGTCGTGATAGACTCTGCACCACCAACGTCCCAAACGTTGCATCTTATGGAAAAATAATGTTCTCTCCAACAGTATGGTTCCAGACGGTTGTAGAATACGTGCAGCTGTTCTGTATCTATACGGTCCCACTGATCCCTACTGATTCCACTGTTTAAACATCCCTGCAGGTTGTCATTCAGTTTGAGGATGTGGATATGAACTGAAATGGTAGTTTCTCTCCGTATATTGTTTTTCTCTATCCTCAAATTCAAATTTTGTTTTTTTTCTTCAGATTAAAGAAGCTCATGTGGAAGGATGTCCCAAATCCCAACAACTGCTCTTGGGCCAAGGGGATGGATTTCAAAAAGGTCCGATTTTAAATGTATTGTTAATGATAAATAAGTTGTTCACAAGGGCGGCACAGTGGCTGAGTGGTTAGCACTGTCGCCTCACAGTGAGAAGATCCTGGGTTCGGGCCCCGGGTTCGGCACAGGTGCCTTTCTGTGTGGAGTTTGCATGTTCTCCCCGTGTTCGCGTGGGTTTCCTCCCACAGTCCAAAGACATGCACAGAGGGGATTAGGCTAATTGGCTACTCTAAATTGCCTGCGAGTGTGAATGGTTGTCTGTCTCTGTGTGTTGCCCTGCGGTGGATTGGTGACCCGCCCAGGGCGTACCCTGCCTCTCACCTGATGTCAGCTGGGATTGGCACCAGCTTCCCCCCGCAACCCTGAACAGGATTAAGCAGCAGAAGATGAATAAAGATGAAAGTTTGTTCACAAAAACGTTCCTGTTGACAGGGGACATACCGTTGATGTACAGTTACTGGCCAAATGAAAAGAGTACCCGTGTTTTGTCTACGCAAGGATCATTAATTGGAGGGTTGAGGGTTGAGCACACACTACTCAGGTTTAAGATAGAGAAAGACTCTGAATGCTTATATTTCTTTATTTGAGCGCCATCATTTTCAGCCCAGTTCGTAATACTTAACTCAAAACTGAAACAGCAATTATTCGGATTTACGGAAGTGCTTTATGTTCTTTCTGATGCTGAAGGAGAATAGAAATCCAGCTTAAAGGTATGCTCCTAACTGTACAGTGTTTATTAACCCTTCAATGACCAGGTGACTCTTTTCGAATTTGGCTTTGCTACATGTCTTTGTTTAGTTACTTATGAAGTAAATGGACCAAACCAGGTTCTAGCTGACAACTGAAGCCAACACGTTCAGTGCATTTCGCAAAAATCGTTCACAGATTCATTGAGGTCGCTGATTGGACCGTTTAGAAAGTCACGTTTTACACGGCACACCAGTCCGGCGTACTGTCTCTTAACTGCTTATGTTATTGATTACATTAACTGATTTCTTCAATGTCCATGGGGTTTAGATTGCACACTCTGAAAATTCTATTTGTCAAAATATTTGTATAGCAAAAAACAAAATTAAAAGACAAAACTATGTGAACAGAAATCAATTAGAGGGAAAGTAAAAGCATGATCTGGCAGTCCAAAAAAAAAAACCCCTTTAATTTAACATGAATTACTAAATGATGAAGATTTGTTCTCTATCTATTTGTAGTGGGAGGGTAGCCTATTTGGTCATCAGGAAGGCCTTACTGCTTGTCCACTTCTGCCAAAGTCTGAAAACGTTTGTGAGGTGGAGATCGTTGAGAAACTTTTTGTTCTGGAAGAAGACCAAGAAGAAAAGGCTCTCCTTCACCATTCAGTCGATACAGAAGGCCAAAGCAACAATATCTCATCCATGGAAGGATCACTGGATCCTCTTTCTCTCCAAACATCCGCTGGGGCTGCAACCCCTGAAACGTCAGGCCAGTCGTCTGTGATATACTCCACCGTCCTGGTGTTTGATCAGCCCGTCCTCCAGAGGAAGCAGCAGGAGAGTCTGAGCAGCTCCAGCGACGAGGGGAACTTCTCTGCCAATAACTCTGACATCTCCGGCTCCTTCCCTGGAGGCCTCTGCGAGCTGGAGAGCCATTCCTCCTCTGATGGTGCCAATCCCCGAAACTCTTGCTCCTACAACTCCGTGGAGGAGTTTTCTGAAACCTCAGAACAAGAGGACGAAGCTTCAGAGAGCACACAGGTGTCCAAAGAACTCTACTACATGGGAATGAATGAAGAGCGAGAAGAAGACGAGCTGGAGGAGGAGTTTAAGGAGGAAGATGGACCACAGCAGCAGATTCCAGCTTCCAGTCCAAAGCTGGAGTTCAAGAATTTGAAAGACAGTGATTCAAACTTTCCTCTGTATCTGCCCCAGTTCCGGACTGCAGCCATTAAACTCCGGAGAGAGACAGTGGGCGACAGCACCATCCAGCTGTGATCTGAAGTATGGGCTCTGACCTTCTGGAAACAGGCACCGCTGGATGTTTTATAGCCTTTATAATTCCCTGCTATTTCCATGATCTCATTCCTGACAAGGAAAACCTGACCCGGGCATGATGAGTGGGACTAATGCAGGATTTTATGTAGAAAGGTTGGTATATCAGGTTTTTTGGGGAAAGCTTATGTAATTACCAATAAGAGAAACTATGAAAGAAACAAGCCAAAGTTTCTTTGGAATTGTAGCTAGATGAAACCTTTCCTGTTATCAGAACACGGTCTGACTGTGAATGTCAGCTGACGGGTTAAATGTCATCCTGTTATTATGACAACTTGCTGCTTTGCATCCTCTTCACATGGCATGTGCCTTGTATGTTCATGGGAGGAAATGAAAGTTTCAAGTAGTGACTGATATGAAATGGTGTAAGAGGAAGTATACCTTCCAGGCCATCAAAAAGGGGCTTAAGCCTAACTTGCAAAACGTTAGGTTTTTTTGTGGTCTTAATAACAAACCATGGGTTTTCAAACCATTGAACATGAGCACTCCTGAGACCTGTGGCACTATTTGTTCATCAGTGCTCATTGCTCCTAAACAGTCAGCTGTTTGGGGAAAAGCTGAAAACGGGAAAATTGACTTACGTAATCTTCCTGCGAATAAAGATAAAATCATGAAAAGATTCAAACGTTTTCTATAGAATGTAAACAGACATGTCTGTAGTGTCCAAAAATTTCCAAAATGTCTTCTGTTTGAAGTTGTTAGCGTTAAGCGGAACAACATTGGCTCTTCTTTCTGTAAAAAGCTGCCTGCCAATTTCCTCGCAAGACATCGTCATTTAAGGAAATGAAAGGGAATAGCTATCCCATATTAAGTTACTTTATCTATTATCCGTTTAATCCTTGCCACTTTGCAGTTGAGACCATTAAAAGCTTAATGTTTTGCCAATTTGGTTTTGGTCAGTAGTTTCTTTTCATGCCGAGAAGTGTATATGTGTGGCTGCATGGGAAATCCTTCAGTTTGACCAATTTGGATATTTTCTATCATTCTGTATAGGCTGTATTTCTGAAAACGTCAGGCTTCCCTGAACTGAATTATTTTGCATGTATCTTAGCGAGTCCTTTCGTGTTCTAATAATACTCCCAAAAGTGAAAAGGGAGAAAACTGCATTTAAAAACTCCATTCCAACTCCACTGGAAGATGCCGTGCCTACCTCTGTCCAGAAAAAAAAAACAATCACCGCAACATAACAACATATGAAATTTGGGGGGAGAAACATTCTAAAATCGGTAATAAGACACTGATTTAGCAGCATCATCCATCAGTCTCAGAGGATAAAATCACATGTAGTATTAAAACACAAGCACAAGGTAAAAGTCACCCAGTGGTAATTTAAAGTCTAATCCTACCTAAGCGCCCTTCTCTGTGTTGATGACGACGTGACAGGGCCGGAGCATCACTGACATGCTTAGAGCGAGTATCTGAATTACAAACTGAATTGATTAGGTCTGCTACACCATGGCGTATTGTTATCCAAATTTTGTGGGGGGAAAATGATCAAATCTTGAGAAAAGCACGTTTAGCTATCAAGGTTTTCGGAAGTATTAACTCAGACTGCCTGCATTTACAGCTGCATTTGTTTTACGGTTCTTTATCCAACATGATCTTTGCCAACAGGCAAGGTTATGAAGTAGATAAAATGCTAATTTTGGGGATAAAAAAAAACATATTTATGGTTTCTTAACCTTCTGAGATCCAAACTCTAATGTTGTGTGCCTTGTCCTTTCTCCTGACTGTTTCTGGTTTTAGTAACTGATCATTCTTGAACTTGATCATTGTCTCTAAACAGGAAGCAGTTTGGCAAAAGAGTAATACTCAGTGGTCCTCATATGAGGATCTTACCAGGAAATACGCACAGTGTAGTTTGGGGGGAAATGTGATCTCCTCTTATGAGGACGTTGGGGTCTCAGGAGGTTAAAAGTAAAGAAGTGAAAATATATTACTGACAAAACCCAATACTTCGTCATCTGACAGGGGTTTTCCACACCATCGCACACATATACATGTAGCGGGGAAAAGAAAGGACGTCGGTTCCTCAGACATCAAGAGCACAAGACACCTTTGTGGTTTAGTGGAAAACTGTATTTAAGGTGCGTTTGTAAAAACAAGTGCTATCAGTGCCGTTTAAAACTGTTCATGATTTACACTGCATGGTTGAATCCACTGACACTGTAACGACGTGACAAATATCGTGTTTCGATCTCACATAGATGTTTGATATTGAATGTCTGTTTGGTCATCTGTGTTTACGTTCTTTGAAATCTCGAGCATCCAGTGTGAAACGTCTATTTTCGTTGTTTGTTATTTTGTATCAAAACCAGTCTATGATGACCACTGAATGTTCCTGACAGTGACAGTGATGGGATTTATTAAAGTGCTAATGTTTATAAAGGATGTGTGTACAGTATATAAATATTTGATGTCTATTTTTCTGGTCTGAATAAACTATTTATTGCAAGCGCTGTCGGTTGTGGTCTTGAATCCGTATCCTGAGGAGTTCAAATCAGAACTCAGCTGTCGGTGTAATTCCTGAGACGTAAATAGGAACTCTTGGGATTCAAGCCGTTTGTGCTGTTCGATGCATTACGTGTTGGTCTGTCTATGAAAAACAGAGCTGCCCACCTATGCAGGTATTTTTTTGTTAAATGAAAGGGTTCTTATTAACCAGTAAGCGGTGCTGTAGTGATGTGCTAAACCTTGGGAATGCAAAAGAGAGGGACACGGCAAAGAAAACCAAAACAACCACAAAAAAAAAAACCTCACCACCTTCACTTCACCTCCAGAAGGATCAACGGAAGAAAGGATTGAGGGAAATCAGGCTTCTGAAAAACTGCCTGAAGAAGCCTCTTCACTTTATTGCATGTTCTACATATTCCTATAAACCATAACCCTTGAACCCTCTGCTCAGTGCCGAAATATTACAACATTTAGAATATTCATCATATTAACCAGGACGCTAGGTGCACAAACCAATACAAATACCACCAGTGACCTCCTCCTGACCATCAGAAGTGAATCTCTTCAGGGTTTTAGATTGCTTTTATTTTCAATAACCACAGGCACCTACGGTCCTGAACTCGTGTTACTGTCTATGTGAAGCTTATGTGGATTTCCTCAGAGTTCTTGGGTTCCCTCTTGTCAGGCCTGTATTAAAATAACGTGGTGCCCCTGGGCACTAAAGCTCACTGGTGCCCCAACCTTATTCAGCGGGGGGGGGGGGGGGGGTGTGTCTTGTGGGTGCCCCGGTGCACCGGGCCAATGGCCCTTATGGTTAATCCGGCCCTGCCTCTTATGATGATCAGGTATCCCTTAAACAGTGTATTCTTCCCGTACACTCAGTGTTCCTGGGTCCAGAATGAACGAATGAATGAATGAATGAGTTTTAGTCCTCTAAAATATTACCTTTTGTTGACTTTTTTGGTTGTTCACCATTTAGGCTACGTGTATTAAAAGCATTAAAACAAGCACAGGGGCGGCACGATGGCCTAGTGGTTACCTTAGTGTCGGCTCACAGCAAGGACGTCCTGGGTTCGATCCCCGAGGTCAACCTGGGTGCCTTTCTGTGTGGAGTTTGCATGTTCTCCCCGTGTCTGCGTGGGTTTCCTCTGGGTACTCTGGTTTCCTCCCACAGTCCTAAGACATGCACAGAGGTTCTCTAAATCGCCCATAGGTGTGAATGTGAGTGTGAATGGTGGTCTGTGTCTGTGTGTTGGCTGCAGTGGATTGGTGACCTGCCCAGGGTGTACCCTGCCTCTCGCCCGAAGTCAGCTGGGATTGGCTCCAGCCCCCAGGATTAGGCGGCAGAAGAGGAATAAACAACCAAAAAAAAATAATAAATCTCCTGTTGCTATCAACATTTTTTTTAAATCAATAAAAATGCAAAGGAGAAATGAAAAATCTGTCATCAGTTTCTAATTTCAGTTTCTTATCAATAAACACAGTCTCATCTGGAGGGATGTGTATGACTCAAAAGCTATCTATTAGGGCTATTAACTTAATAAAAATAAGTAATGTTAGGTATGAAACTATTCAATTACAGTGGTACCTCAGTACTCAAGCTCACTAGAACTCGAATTTCTTAAAAGTTGAACAAACCAGATCACAAAATTGACCTAGAACTCGATCGGAATCTCAGAAGTTGAACCGTGAACGCCGACCTAAGGTAACTTGTACGCGCGGGGAAATGAGTCACGCGGCACTCGGCTGTCTCTCAGCGGAAACAAAGGGTAACGCTTCAGTCTCAGCCTTGCATTCGCTGTGATAGCATCGTTTGTTGGTTATAGTCCTTTTTTATTGAAGATATCAGGTAACACATTGTACTTTATATCATTTTGGTAGCCATTGCTCACCAAAAAGTAACGAATACAGTAAAAATGACTAAAATCCATTTCAGGCTTTATTTAGGCTGCGTACAACACCATGAAGGAACAGACTATAATCATAAACTGAATAAAAAGCGAGAAGGTCAGAACCAGAAGAGAATATAGATGCCTGTACCTAGAGTGAATCCTTGTGCATTCGCCCGCAGCGCCGCTGCTGGGAGTAAACAAAGCGGGAGTGCGCGCAAGGCTCCATGACATACACGTTGTATGGATACATTTATTTTCTTACTTTACATATTACTGTTTTCATAAATGTGCTTAGATGTGTTTAGGATGTGCTCTTCTTCTTGTTTTATCCTGTTCATTTTGCGTCTAAATGCTAAAAAAAAAAGCATATTTCAGTGTAATGTTTTGGGGCTGGGAACGAATTAATTGGTTTTCCATTACTTCCTATGGGGAAAATCCGATCAGAACTCGAATTTTTTAGGATTAGTACTGGGGTACCACTGTATTTATATGTACCAGTAGCACACAGACCTCTGTGTTGTATTACTGTCACCTACAGATGGCACTCTTTCACCATGCTGTGTAGAGAAATGTTGTCCAACTACATGAACGTCACATGGACTCGACACTCAGAATGATTTAAATATGTTTATCTCATAGAGCATGATGGTGTTACTCACCGACAGTTTAACAAACACAAAGTGTTTATAAGTAAAAGTGAATATTATAAGTAATAATCTCATTGGGAGAAATAGAAACGTTTTCAATATTCAGGCAATTTTCATTTGCTAAGATTTAAATTTTGATTTTTTTTTTTTTTTTGCAGTGAAGGCTGGGTTAAATGTAAATCATTGACTTTATGTGTGTGAACTATAATATAACCTATCATGCCTCAAAGTAGCTTACTCCAGCGTTTCACGTGACATAATGTATAACCGCTGCCATTCTGAGGATCGAAAAGGAGACTGAATGTTCTAATACAACGTCTTTAACTACCCATGCTTTTGGTTGCTATAACTGTACAGGAAGTAAGGCATTAACATACAGTATTTATTTCACCGTAATAATAAGATTGATCACTGAATTAAAGAGGGACCCCAACACAACAATCCAGAGCACTTTATTTCAGATCAGGATACTAGCTAGCACACATTATCCCTGTCCTGTTAGCTAGTGTTACTGTGCTATCAGTTACATTAGCATTATTGTTTTTTCTCTATTCATACATTTAAGCCTTCATTAACAGAACTGATGGTAGATGGCTAGTTATGAGATACCTAGGACACTTATTTTAATAGCAAGTCTAGCTAGCAATATGAAAACCTTTAGTTAAACATAAGTAAAAGTATAGGTACTGCGTCAACATCTTACTCGGTTAAAAGCATTTCACTGTCTGGGTTTCAGTGCAACAAGCGAACGAGCTTAGTCCAATCAGCACAAGTTATGTCCTAGTTAAAGAACATCTGCCCTTAACAGTTTGCCTACTGGGTTAGGGTTAACCTCACAATGTGCTGGATGACTTTGAGCACTGGTACTCATTCGTGACCACAAAGGCTGCAGGCTGTCATTCATACCAATCAGGGGTCATATCTGATTCTACTGGTTTAATAAGTTCATCGTGGGCTTCGATCATCCATCAAGTGTCTCGTATTTGACTGAAATGAAACCCTATAGCTACGCAGGCCCTTTGTGGACAAAACTGAAGAGTCCTGACTTAGAGCATCAAAACTCATAAATACTTTTACTTAAGTTTAACTAAAGGTTTTCATATTGTTCGCTAGACCTGCTACTAAAATATATGTCCTAGGTATCCCATAACTAGCCAACTACCATCAGTTCTGTTAATGAAGGCTTAAATGTGTGAATAGAGAAAAAACAATAATGCTAATGTAATTGATAGCACAGTAACACCAAAGATTTTAGAGCGGAGCATGATATATTACTTACGTCATAAGCAGAAGTACCACCGTGGACGCCATTTTGGTAAGCCCACCGTAACATTCCTTATCTGTTTTGGCAAATGGCTGTCGCCACCAAATAAATACTGTATGTTAGTGCCTTACTTCCTATATGATCTAAAGCCTGCTCGACATACAGCACATGCTCCACCCTGATTCTGAACACAAGAACTCCCCATAAAGGGCTGAGCTCGGAACCTGCTCCTTTAAACCACCTACACTCATGATTATGCCTGCCTACTGTGCAAAACCATGTGGCAGGGTGAGGTGACAATAACTTGACCCTCAACAGCAAGAAAACCAACGAGTTCATCAGAGGCTTTAGGAAATCCCAAAGCCAGGCCCACACATCACTTTTAATAAATGGAAAGGCCGTCGAGAGCTTCAAGTGTTGTGGTGTCACTGTCATGCAGGACCTGTCTTGGGGCATCAACACCTCCTCATTTACTGGCAAATCTCAGCAGCTGCTAGACTACCTGAGAAGGCTGAAAAAGTGCAGGCTACTCTGTCAGCTGCTACTCAGTTTCTACCAGTGCACCACTGAAAGCATTGTCACGTAGTCCTGGGTCGACTTGTATGCTAGCTGCAAGAAGGCTGAGCAAAGAAACACATCATCGATGCCCATTACCAGATACTGGCAGTCATCCTCATGACCAAAAAGAAAAAGAGAACTGATACTAGTGATTATTACACGTGAAACACACCACAGCACAGCATCACATGACACAGTGACTGCCGGGGGGGCAGTACCTTGCTCAGGGTACCTCAGTGTACCTTGCTGGTCCTGGGCCTTGAACCCATAACCTTCCAAGTGAAAGGCCAATGCCCTGACCGCTAGGCTACCACTGATCAGTGCATAGCCCTGCTGTACCTCATGGGATCATTAAAGACTTGGTGCTGTAACCATAGAGCATTAATAACTACAGTAGGTGCAGTAATTTATCATCTGTGCAGTAACTACAAAATGCATAAGAACTAAGTATTTGTGCAAGAACTATTTTACAATATATGCCAAAACTAAGAATGTGTGACATAACTATGTTATGTGCCATAACAATAATACGTGCAATAACTGGAAATTTGTGCAATAACTCCAGTATGTGCAGTATGTCTGGTGCAAAAGTATTTTGCAGGGTGACGAAAATGCTTGACCAGGAGGTCTTGTTAATACAGTGCTTGCTGGTATATTGGTAAACTCACACTTAAAGGTCCACGATGCAAGATTCAACCCCATAAATGCACCTTTCTTAATGTTCCCTTTCAAGGTGTTTATTAGACCATAGGATAGCAGTCAGGTTCCTGTAGTGTACTTCCAAGTACAGTGAACCCCCGCGATATCGCGGTTCACCTATCGTGGGTTCAGTGCATGGCGGATTTTCAAATTTTGTTTCACGGAATTTTTTTGCTTTCGCGGGACTCTGGAATATTCATCTTCTTCCGCTTAATCCTGTTTGGGGTCGCGGGGGGAAGCTGGCGCCAATCCCAGCTGACATCGGGTGAGAGGC
>JAQLOM010000035.1:6222139-6236457 GCA_030068315.1 Chrysichthys thysi
CAAATACAGAGGGGCCCAAAAAAATGTATGCACACTTTTAACACCATGAAAAATATGCTCTAAATGCATCTCCAGAGGAATCAATCAGTGAAAAGAAGAGGAATGACTCACACTCACATATGGGTGGATTTTCATGTTCCCACAGAAGCAGACAGAACTCTGTAGAGAGAGTGGCCTGCTCTGTTCAGGTTGAAATGACCAGTGTAGAGTTTGTTAAATTTATACCATGGAAGTTTCAGTATGCTTAGTTCAACCATAATGACCTGAAAGCAACAAGATGAAAAAACAGGGTTAAACATGGCTGTGCTTTTTAAATCTCAGTCAAACCTGGTGTGTGTGGTCCCTAAAACATGGCCTTCATCTTTTATATAAGCATTCCACATTCCACAGTCTACCCATGTACATTTAAGTAATGCTATAGGAATATGGCAGCTGCTTTTGAGGTGAGTATATACAGTATAGACATCTCTAAAGTTAACCAGACACCGTCATTTTTGAAAAGATTATATCTAGAAACTCCCTTCTAGCTGTTCTGCCATAGTAGACAAGTTGATGGAGATCCCTCACAGAAGTACTCCGACTCACTTGGAGTCGTTCTGCAATATCATCCGCCTTACAACTGGGATTTTTTTCATCAATCCGCTTGACAGTCTGAAGACACCTGTCAGAGGGCCCAGGTCGACCTGAGTGGGATGCTGTGGATTCCTTTTCTTTGCTTGTGAATTCTACAATCACTCTGTTGACTGTTCAGGAGGAATCCCAAGGTTTTGTACAATCATATGCTGGCTAAGTCCACCCTCAATCTGACCCACAATATGCCCAATATGAAAATCACCCAACTCTATTGCTTCTGGTGTTCACCGCGTGGCTAGTTGCTCTACACAATTAATATACTGTTATCTGAAATGAAAAATAATAATATATTAACAAGATTGAAGCACCAGGGTGTGTCTGCATAGATAAAATGTAATGGCGAGTGTCTATTTTCTTTTGAGGTGTGTGTGTATGCTGAGTGATATTAAGTACTTTAAATTTAACCATTTACTTCCAGGTAGTCTTGCCAGTTCCTAACAACCAGTTGTGAAAGTTTAAAAAAAAACAAAACCCAGTAGTCTGTGAAATAAACCTAGAGACAATATCTCAGATCACCCTATTGTTTCCCCAGCTGAGCAATGGATATACAGCAGGCATATGATGAAAATACCAGGGCCTCTTGAGACTCTCCCTTCTGCCACCCATCTGGTTCACCCAAGTTGTGTGGGTGTTTGGGTTTGACCGTGTTCCAGAAACATATAGATTAGAGTCACCACAATTATCTCTGTTTATCTTTCTGTGTTTAGCATGCAGCTTATCATTTGAGACTAGCACATCGCTCGAGGGTTGGAGTATACCACGTCAGACCTGTTCAGTCTTCTGTAAAGAAATAGCGTAGCATGGCACCCGATTTCAGGGACAAACCAGAATCGAAATATTGAAGAGCAGGAAAACAGTCAAGCACTAAGCAGTTTTTGGGATAAAGTACAGACGTGGTTGACATAGACCTGAAACAGCTTTAAGAGAGCAAAGCTTCGCAAGGACGGTAATGGGAAATACGTACTCATTACTCATCAGCGCTAATTACAAATAGTTGGACATCAATAGTGAAAAACATGGTAACAAACCAACATTCTGGAGATGATTGCATTTCGGGCTGTGTGGTAGTACACGAGATAGGCGTCGATGCCGCGCACTGCTTCGTTTCATTTCAAGCAGCAACATGTGCTAAATGAGGTCTCACAAAGCTTAGCGAGAAAGTCAGGCACTTGATCTAAAGTGGTGTGTTTGGTGGTGCTTGATTGCTTGCAGATCTGCCACTTAGCATACCATTAGCTGGTACAGGAAGCTCGTCTGTTTGCTCTGCATGTTATTTACAGTGCTGCAGACACAGCGTGGGATACAGATGAACTGTAGCGTGGTCCGAGATCAGGTGACCATGATTGGGTTCGATAGATACTAAATGGGGGGGTTAGTGAAAATGCTGCTTTTCTTGGACTTTACAGATCCTAGGGTAAAGGTGATAGTGGCAACAGGCGTATCAATTGCACTGGGTATTGAAGTTTTGCTCGTTTGTCTTGAAAGTTGCAGTAGATACGGCACCTCATTAATAGGATATTAGGTCAGATATAATCATATGCTCCTGGCTTTTGCTGTGATATGAAAATGCCGACACATTGTTGCTAATAGTAATTAAGTGCTCAGGTACTGTAAATGTGTGTGTGTCAGTGTGCAAGCAGATACGTGTATGAAAGAGTACAGCATGCGCATACATGTAGAGTGTATGATCCTTGCACCATCTCTGTAAAACAAGTTAAATGTAGGAAGGTCCCAGTATGCTTTTGGTCTCGCTGTACAATGAAAACAGACCCACACGCGTAGATAAACACTAATACACACACACACACGCACGCACGCACAAACACACACACACAATGCAGTCCTTCACCGCACGGACACCACCTGAAGGTCACAGTCGTGCACGTGAATAGTGGAATTTCCCTAACAAAAGAGTGCTAATGTAAATGTTCCTGATAGTGGTGCAAAAGGACGCGTGGTCCCTTCATCATCAAAGCTTCCTGAGATTAAAAAGGGAACAGAGAAAACATCATCCTCACATGCTTTAATGATTCAAATGTCTGTTAGGATTACTGTTGTTTCAGTGTTAGATTAGGGTTTCAGTGTTATGATTTGGTTTTTGGGGGTTTAATATTAGCATAGCCTTTGTACTGAAGCTAGCAAGCTTGATGGCCGGATGTAGAAATAACTCTAATTTTAACTCTAAATTTGTCAGTGACAATAGTTTGGCTAACCAGCCTAACCTTAGAATGAGTCGTATACGTAGCTGGGATTGTAAGAAGGAACCTTTTGCTAGTGAACATTCCAACATACTAAGAGTGAAGCATAATGCCACTGTATGTATTTGCATCGAACGCTTTTCCACCATTTGCATTTAAGCCTGAAGTGGGCGTGGCCTTAAATTTGCGAAGTAGGAATGCCCGCACTGGCAGCATGGTCTGTGAATTCAGGCTCTGACAGTTCCTCTACCTCAGCTACATCATCCTATGCAGTTCATGGACCTGCTTGAGATATTCAGTGTATTTTTCCAGATTATAAACAAATGAATAAAACACTACCAACCTGGCCATCCACTTAATAAAGTTCCTGTCACACAGTTGCAGGACTTCGTTTGGTCAGAGAGTTTCATATCTGACCACATGCTCAACTCTGCATGAAAGTAAGAGTGCACTCTTACCTTCATGCAAGTGGTAAGATCTCACAACCAGCAATGGTTTATAATTGAAACCAGTAATATCCCATTAAGAAATCACTCATCTCCTGCTGCTTAATCCTGCCAATCCCAGCTGACTTCAGGCGAGAGGCGGGGGACACCCTGGGCAGCTCACCAATCCAACGCAGGGCCGACACACACCCACGAGCAATTTAGAGTAGCCAATCAGCCTAATCCCCTCTGTGTATGTCTTTGGGAAAAAACAGGGGTACCAGGAGGAAGCCCACACTCCACACAGAAAGGGCCCCAGGTCAACCCTGGGGATCAAACCCAAGACCTCCTTGCTGTGAGGTGACAGTGTTAACCCATACACCACCGTGCCACCCTACAGTATGAGGTTTTATTTTTACATCCTTATCTGCACATCTCTCTTTATTAAACACATTATTTGGTATTGAGCCTCTCCTCATCACTCACAAGCATCTACACATCGTCCTCTCTCTCGTTTTAGATGTTCTCTTTTTACTGATTTGAACGTGCCTTCATTAAACAACATGATTCTGATGTCGTCTCCCCATTCGTTTGACGCCTGAGCGAACACCCGAGCTCAGACGTCACACATGCCTCAGTGACAGCTGCCTGCAGAAGAACCTACTGCGCAAGTGTAAAGAGGGAAATTAAGATAGATGTGAGTACATGCTTGCCCGAACATCTCATTCTGTGTGGGTGGTTTGTTCAGCCTCGGATGCACCCCGGACAATCAGGGTGTCCTTGACAAGGGTTAACAACTTGATGAAGACAACGTCTCTGATTTGTTATCCTTTATCTGCTGATGAGAGAAGGGTAGAGAGAACGAGAAGCAAAGAGAAAGAGTTCGGTTTTTATTGATGGATGAGCAGATGAGGAAGCTTTCTTATGAGGAAGTGTGTTATCACTGGGTCTAGTTCTGTGGCACTGTGTTGCTTGTGAGTTAAGAGGGAGGGCTATGTATTTGGTGTAGGTTTTGCCCCAGTGAGAAGGTTTTGCACATCATGTAAAGGTCCGGTGTACGTGCCTCTTTCACAATATGTCTAAGCACATTTGCGTCGACTGGATTGGGTAAATGAAATGCTTCCAGGCGCCGATACAGGCCTGCCATGCTGGATCAGTACTAACAGTAAGAGGCAGTTTGACTGGCATGGCACCTGGCCAACCCCAAACCACTTCCGGCAGCTCATCAGTTGGCAGCTTCAAAGATCCAGTCACTCGATAAAGGTTTCAGACATGACAAAAGATGTCAGGCACTCTTGAGCCTGCGAATGGAGAGTCTAATGATGAGTGTAATCTCAAGCTAATGTTAGTCCATACTTAGTAGTGGATTTTCCCCGGAAATTTTTTATGCCATGAAGAGGTGTTGCACTAACTGATATAACACACACCCCATGTGCTAACACAACTCAGAAACATGACACCTTTAATGTTTCTGATGTTTCCCATTAACAGCAGAAGCCTGCAGTGGGTACGGTCAGTTACGTAGAAAACAGCCGATACGCTCCAAAACATGACTAATTTATTAAGGATTTCCTATTACAAAATTACAGCAAACTAAATATACAGTTACTAAAACCTCTTTGCAGGCATTTTTACTCATTTTAAGCTTGAAGGCTTATAGTTTTGCTGATTTTAAGCATTGATTTATAGAAACAAGGAAATTTACCTGCCAACCGAACAAGAAAATGTAAAGCTTGAAGTGTGTAAATACACAAAAAAAAGTTTAATAATCCTATATTTGGGGTGGCACTGTGGTGTGGTGGTTAACACTTGCCTCAAGCAAGAATGTCCTGGGTTCGATCCCCAGGATCAACCTGGGCGCCTTTTTGTGTGGAGCTTGCATGTTCTCCCTGTTTCCATGTGGGTTTCCTCCCGCAGTCCAAAGACATGTACAGAGGGGATTCGGCTAATTGGCTATTCTAAACTGCCCGTAGGTGTGAATGTGAATGGTTGTCTGTCTCTGTGTGTCGCCCGGCGGTGGATTGATGAACTGCACTGGGTGTACCCCGCCTCTCACCTGAAGTCAGGTGGGATTGGCCCCAGCTTCCCCCTGTGACCCTGAACAGGATTAAGTGGCATAAAATGAGTGAGTGAATCTTATACAGGTAATCCTCAAGTCACGATGGAGATATGTTTGGCCACACCCACCGTAAGTCGAAAATATCATAAGTCAAATAACTGTGTTGAACCACTTAGCCTACCTTAGGTATCTCAGCCTAGCTTAGCCTAGCTCAGTGTTTCCTGACCTTTTTGCGTGATGGCACATCTATCACATTCAAAAAGTCACACGGCACAGCACCAGGCCCGTATGAAGACAGCGTGGTGAGAGGGCAGCGTTTTTAAAATGTTGCAAGCAGGGGTGGCGGCATTGAAATGTTGCGGGGGTGGCCACGGTGATCACTACACGGCGATCGCTTAAAGTACCAATCAGGTGAATTTAGATTATCTCCCACGGCACACCTGACGCTTCTGTGCCGCAGCTCAATGGTTGGGAAACACTGGCCTAGCTTATGTAACCAGGTTGAAATTACATGTTTATAATTCATTGTTTTTCCTGTTTGTTTGAAACTTCACCAACATCTCAAATGTTTTTTATTTTATTAGTTAAAATATCTGTGTTCAGACCCTATCCCATTTAAGAAAAAAGTGCAATTTGGAAGTGTGTGTATTCTGGGTACTGTTGCTTTATGAATGCTGCGTTGTCGGCAGAATCCCGTTGTTTACTTCCTGGTTGAGGCAGAGGGGCATGTTTAATGCTGCTCGTGCTGAAAATGAATTGTAAAGATTTAATATGATAAAATGAGTGATTGTTATGTAGTCCTGTTGTGCTGTTTTAGCTTTAAAGAATATGTAGTTATGTTATCAGTTGAAGTTCGGTTGTTTTAATATTTATTTTGTAGAGTTTTTTTGTCATGCTCCATGGGGCTATGAACTCTTTATGTGCTCTGTTTGGCTGACAGACTTATATTTCATGCTGTGGAGTGAGTTAACATTTAGGCGAGATTTCATTTAAATCAAATTTCTGTCAAAAGAGAGAGTTTGTCAGATAGACCCACACACCTGTATGATGTGGGCCACAGCACAGTGTCTCTGAGTTCTGTCCGGTCGCGACACCCCGCTACACAAATACTGAGGTCCAGCTACAGACAGCCGCCGCTGAAGCTGTTCTGTTAATAATCCCAAAAAAACCCGAGGTAATGCACTGTACAGTACACCGATACACAAGGTAACTCTGAGTTATGGGAGAGAGTGTGGCATTTCTGGGTGTCGTCTGAACGTCCGTGTACGCCATACGCTGTTACGCTGGCCTGCCTGCGATGCCTGCCCGCGAATTTGACATATTTTCTAAGTATTTTACCCTTTTTAGTGGATCACACTCGTCTTCGTAACTTTGAAAAATAAATCGAGCTTGTAAGTCGGGATATCATAATTCGGGGAGCTCCTGTATTTGGTTAATTGTGATGTTATAACAGGAAACACTAGATAAATCTGACTATATTGAGATATTTTCACTGGACTTTTTCAATGTGCAGAGAGCTCTGGTATTATTGTGCTTATCTACAGAATATATCAGTAAGCTGTATGTAGATATACTGGAAATAATCATTTTCAGCCTTTATCTTATCAAGTATGTACAATGAAAATGATGATTTGTTTCTTTCCTCAATTAATTAAACTTTATTAACCATAATATGGATTAATTTTGATGCACTTAAATCTGACATTTGTTCAGTGTTGCCATTCTTATGATTCACCTGTCCGTTTGATCACATGTCAGAGAGCGGGGATAAATTTCTTGGTATGTTTCCTATGTGTATATTGCATAAAGGAGCTACTGTCTCTTAAATATATACACCATTACAGTCTTATTTTGAATCCAGCTCATAGGCTTGCCATGTAAAATGTCATGACGTTCAATTCAAATGCATCAAAACGGTTTGGTTGCATTCTGAATCGCCCGAATAATTAGAATTTCAGCGGTGAACAAACTACAGCTTTATCGATTAGCATGCAGCCCTAGAGAGCTCGAGAGTCTATGTGTCTGCATTTCATGGTTCATCAGCTTTATTCTGTGGAAGACCTCAGCGGTTGTGGAAGCATGCAGATATATTCTGAGCTCATTAGTTAGGATGATTTTCTTCACATCCTCTGGCTGGCTTTTTTGACTTTAGCTGTGTGTGTGCGCTCTTGGGAGATCTCTCTATAGCAATCATCTTTCTGTCGTTTTTATCCTTTCAATTCTTCTCTGAGAGGATTTTCGTGCAGTTTGACTCTTTGATGTAGCAAGACGAAAGCTTTTAGGTTTTGGAATGAAACATTACAGGGTGGAATGTAACCGTATGACCTGCAGCATTTGACCACACACACACACACACACACACACACACACACACACACACACACACACACACACACACACACACACACACACAGACGCCTACAGACACATGTGCGCATGCAGGATGGTACCAGGCTTGTCTCCATGACATGACCCCTGAGATGGTTGATTTCCTCAAGCTAGCACTTCATGTCCTTGTGTGTGTGTGTGTGTGTGTGTGTGTGTGTCTGTCTACATTAATCTTTAGCTTATTTATCTGATAGCATACAATAGCGCCTCATCAAGGCGTATTTAAATCCTCGTTAAATGACGGCAAGAACTTTGCACGTCTCGGATCAGATCACAGCTGCACACTGCGTACTTGTGCGCGTGAGCATGCGTGCTTGCGTGTTTGTGTGCATGCATACTAATTAAAAAGCAGTGTGTGTGTGTGTGTGTGTGTGTGTGTGTGTGCAAGTGTGTGAGAGAGTGTGGCACATATTCATGGCCTGGTGTGACTTATAGAGCCTGTCATAGTATAAGTGACTGCAATTGTGAAACATCCGTTAGCAGAGGGTGCTGTGTTATACAATCTCACCGCATTAGTGAGCAATCACACATAATGATTCAGCTGTTATGGATAAGAGAGCTAACAGTGCATAGAAGGATAATGCAGAAAGTGAAATGCTTACCCTAGGGATGCAAGAATGGAGCTGTTCTGCAAAGTAAGAGAGAATTTATTACTTACTCTGATTCAGACGTTCTTCATGTACACTATATGGCCAATAGTCTGTGGACACCGGACGATCGCACCCATATGTTGTCTTTTTTCAAACTGTTGCCACAAAGTACAATAGTATAGGATGATTTCGTATGCTGTAGCTTTACAGTTTCCCTTCACTGGAACTAAGAGGCCCAGAGCTGTTCCAGCATGACAGCTCCTCTGTGAGCTCCATGAAGACATGGTTTGCCAAGATTAGAGTGGAAGAACTCGAGCATGATGCACAGGGCCCTGACGTCAACCCTACTGAACACCTTGGGGATGACCTGGAACACAGACTGCACCCCAGGTCGCCTCACCGAGCATCAGTACCTGATCTCACTAATGCCCTTGTGGCTGAATGAGCACAAATACCCACAGCTGTGCTCCAAAATCTAGTGGAAAGCCTTCCCGGACGAGTGGAGGTCATTATAAGTGCAAAGGGAGGCTAAATCTGGAACGGGATGTTCAAAAAGCACATATGAGCGTTATGAGCTGGTGTCCACAACCTTTTGGTTATCTGGTTTATGTGTGAATGTCTGGGAAATAAATTATGGATATTGCTATAGCTAAATTCTTAATCAGACAAAGTGGGTTGATATCCTGCAAAGATCATGCCATGTATGGAGGTAGGCTAACAAAGCTGTCAGTCTTGCTTAAGATGTGTAAAACTATGGAGGCTAAACGTGACTCGATTTTGTTAGATATCTGTTCGCTGTAGCGAAATGAACTTAAACATAATCAGCTCCATTTGTAATCTGATACCGGCTGCCAGAATGCTTGCAGTGCGTCTGTGGTTTCAGTCAGAACTAAAGTTTTACATGCGATTTTCTCCTTTTTTGCTTTTGATGGTAGTCAGACATTAAAATGTTCACTCTGCGGCTTAATCCTGTTCAGGGTCGTGGGGGGAAGCTGGAGCCAATCCCAACTGACTTCAGGCGATTAGCCTAATCCCCTCTGTGCATGACTTTGGAATGTGGGAGGAAACCGGAGGAAACCCCGGGCAGGCCACCAATCCACCGTAGGGCCAAACCTTAAAATGCTATCAAATGCTAAAGGGAAGCATATATATGTTCAGAAAAGTCTGTCTTTTTCACAACTGTGTGTAGATGACAAAAGATCACATATCCTGACCAACAGTTCAGGCCGAGAGGCAGAGTTTAGCTTAGACCCTACAAACGGTCAAATTACGCACAGCGGCATTAAAGCCTGTTTGCACCTGACAGAAAGAATGTGTAAGAAGGATCTAAATATGCAGCAACAGTGAGACCTGGGGAAGCTACACTGTCCCAGACTGTGTGTTAGAGCTAATAAATCATCACTTTGGCTCCGTTTTAATTGGTCTGCCAGAATCAATTATACAGGACTACAGAGTGCTCTGTCAGTAGGAGTGGGCGCCCAGCCGTGAAGGAGAAACAAGTATGTACCTTTCTTTTAATAACTGTCTTAACTGTCACCATATGCGTGATATGATTCCCTTAAACCCTTGCTAACATCCAGGAGAGGTTCCAGGGTAAATAACTGCCTTTAAGCGGTTGATAAAATGTATATATTTTGCTCAGAGGCATAGCTCAGGTTAGACACAATGACTTCTAGGGGCAAAACACTGGTCCACATTCTGAGAAATCTCCGTGCGTGGTCTGATTAAGACCCACATCTGACATAAAAGGCACAAGTTGTGTAGCAAGAAAGTTCTTTAATTTGCATATCATGTGTAATAAATTGTATTACACATGTCTATCTGTCTATCCTGTCATCAGGCATACAGTGCAGACTGGCAGTAAGCTTTAGTGGTTACAAACATATACAATAATTAGAGGTTTATGTAATAATGTTAAATCTGGCGTGAGGAACCGTCTGTGCTTCGGCTCGCTTGTTTGTTTTCATTAGTTCTAGACGTTCTGGCTAATAGCCTTGTTGTGACTAGCAGATTCATCCATAGGGTTGCACGAACAGCGTCTAACGCCTGGCGATAGTCTCTCTGTCCCCAGGGACACATCGGTTAGAGATATGGCACTGACGCTCAGAGATTTATTCTCCTCACACACACACAGACACACACGTAACCCATTACCATGGCGACAGGCTGGACCAGTGCGTCAGGGCAGTGGTGTGACTGTTACAGGGGTGGGGTTCATAAAAAAAAAATGGCACATTGCTGAAAATCGATAAAGGTCCTTAAAAATAAAGAAATTCTATAGATGTGTATTCAGTCTTATAGGTATTTTTTCGTACTTGCACATTTCAGTGTCTTCATCTGGTTTGGTGATCTTAGCTGACTAATGTCTGGCTGCTGTCTGGCGGCTGTCTGATTTCCTGCCTTGTTGTGTTCTCCTCCCCATGTCAACTCATGATCCAGATGCAAGAATGGTATTTAACACCCCCCCCCTACATGCAGCTCTGCTCTCCCATTACACCTGCCCAGCGCTCCCATAACACCAGTCCAGCTGGGAATTTTTCACATTCTGGAGTCATGAGTAATGGGATGGAGAAAGAAGAAGACTGAAAAGCAAGAAAAAAGAAGGCTAAAAAATACATTCAGAGGAAAGAGCTACCAGCTCTCTTCTGCATACGTGAGCTCACAGATGACAAAATTGGCTAGTATCACTTTGATTGACAGGTGACATATCTCGCCCACCCAGAGAGACATAGCTAGTTTTGCACTCTTGTAGTCCTGAGGACATTCAGGAGTTTGAGAATACTGGTTTATTTTAGAGCATAGGCCAAAAGCACAACTGCACTTGTACAGGAATTCTGGTGAACTCTAGCATAATCCATTAAGGTCACAAACGTTTATGACAATAACAAGATGCCATTGAGGGCTTTAAAACACCTGTCTCATAGCAGATGGTACTGCAGTACTTTGTCTCAGCCCAAGAAAGAAGCCAGAGCAGGTTGCAGTCATGTTTTGCCCCATGCTGGTATGTGGGGCATGCCGTTCCAAACCACCTTGCCCCTAGTGTCCCGGGGCCTCTGAGGAAAGTGGTTATGCCCACGCCACACATGGCCTAAGCCTTGCCAATTGCTGCCATCTGTCCCATCACATTCTCAGTGTTCCTGATCAGAGAGACAGAGTGAGAGGGAAAGAGGGAGCATTTGGTAGTGAGAAAAACAACACATGCAACACACATGCCTGTTGACCACCTATGTATGAAGTGAGATGAAAATTGAACAAAAGTGATTTGGGTAAATCTATGAGAAATAATCATATTTGGTTTATTCAAAGAGACAAAGGTGGCTCTGCACCAGTGATGTAGGACGCAAGCCTGAGTTACAGCATGTACGCATGCAGTTTAGGCTTAAGTTGTCAACAAGTCTTCACTTGTACACATGTATCAATGTAATAAGACCTGAATTTAACATGAGAACGACTGATTTGCAATCTGGCTTGGACTTGAGAGCTCCTGTCATGAGCCTTGATTTGGATTTGAGGCTCCAGACTTAGGAATTGCCTTGAGACTCAACTTTGACTTATAAACTCCTGACATTATTTCTAAAAGCTTTGATTTTGATGTGACACTGAGATAAATTGGATTTACCATGGACTTATCATGGGACTGCTGATTTGAAATCTGATTTGGACATGAGAACCCCTACATTAACACTTGACTTGGAGATTAGAACTCCAGACTTGAGACCTGTTGACTTAAGAATTGACTAGGACTTAAAGAACTGATTTGAGACTTGTCTTTAACTTGGGAGCTCACTCACTCACTCATCTTTTGCCACTTAGTCCTGTTTAGGGTCCAAGTGGGGAAGCTGGAGCCAATCCCAGCCTACTTTGGGCGAGAGGCAGGGTACACCCTGGGCAGGTCAACAATCTACCACAGGGCGACACACAGAGACAGACAACCATTCATCCCTACGGGAAATTTAGAGTAGCCAATTAGCCTAATCCCCTCTGTGCATGTCTTTGGATGTCTATGCGAGGAAAACAGGAGTACCCACAGGAAACTCCATGCGGACACTGGGAGAGTATGCAAACTCCACACAGAAGGGTGCCCAGGTCGACCCTCAGGAACTCCTGACTGATATTGTCAGCCTGATTTGATTTGAGAACTCCTGACTTGGGACTTGACTTGGGCTTGTAACCTCCTGACTTCTGATTTAGACTTGAGACTTAAAGTGGTTCAGCTAAAACACATACAGTACAAAAAATGTAAAGACCCAAAATGTCAATTCAGTCATGATCATTTTATTCATCTATTTGGTATCAAGCCTTGATGACAGTTGATTAGGTGGCCCACCACCATTTTCTGTTGATATATAAGTTTTGGCCCGTTTCACCCACATATCATCATTTCTCTCTGTGGACTGTAACGAAACTCCAGCTTGAGCGCTTATATTAGAGATGAATTAACTGAGATCTAACATAGCTCCTGCAGCAGCCAAGCCATAAAACCACAAAGTGCTCAGAGTGGCTGTTGCTAGGACCCTATTACTTATGGCAAAGCTATCTATTTCGCCCTCCTTCCCTCTGGAATGAAGTGATGAGCTTTCAATTAATGGACACTTCTAGAGCATTTCAGAAATTACCGGCTCTTTTTTATCACATAAGGAGCTTCAGGGCCCAATTGACTTTTCGGCAGGCCAACAGCTGGTATGATTGCATCAGCTCTAAATGGGTCAGCTGTAAATTCAAGTGAGACTTTTTTTTCTCGGTTTGACGGCATAACAGTGCTGACACGTGAATGTCTCTAAACACCCAGCCTCGATTTCTAGACGACAGGCTCTCTGCACCACCGAAGTGGGATGTTTTTTTTATGTTTTATTTCCCTTCTATGTTTAATTAGAGGAGCGTTTTTAAATACTTCATTCGTGTTCATATATTGAATCAAACCTGTCATGAAAAACACTTGGTCCACTCAAAGCCTAAGTAAAACTGTGCCTAATCTAGAAACCATTCGAGTTTAGCATCTCACGTTAAAATGAAAATATCAGATGTTGGACTTCTATAGCTAAGAGTAACAAATGTTGGCCCATCGTGCAGAAGAGTTATTATTTTGCAAGTGCTGCTTTTCATTTTGTATTTATTTCAAAGTTTGCTCACATTTCAAGTGGAATGTCTTCTTCATTCAGTCTCCTGGTGCCATGACTTCTATATAAAATGTTTATGTGACTTGAAGCAAAGTTTACACCAGTACTTGTCCTTGACACATTCAAGGTGCCTTGCAATAAAAGTAGCCATTGATGACCCAAGATGCCATGGTTACAAAGAAACAAAGAAATCCTGTCTCACTATGCACACACACACACACACACACACACCCACACACACACACACACACACACACAAAATCGCTAAACTTCTTAGTAGTGCTTAATACTTTGTGTCCTGTCAAGGTTAGGGTTGTCTGGCAGCTCTGTGCTAATGATAATAAGAAGTCTTTTTCCACAGCTTGACTTTTCACAAACTGATGAATGGGTTCATAAACTGTTTTATGGATGTTTTGGCGAATGACTCTTAAGTTGACATTTATCAAATTATGGGAACGATATTAACAAGGTGAAAGGTATGAATTAAGCCACGGTGGGTTTGGTCAGTGTGGAGTTAACATTTAATAGTTTAAAGGGGTCCAGTCAGAGATACCAGATATAAACCCACAGTTACATATCAGGTTCAGTGGCCGTCGTTGAGCAGGAAAAATGATTCAGCTCTTCAGAAACGTGAACCTCTAGGGCAGGACTTGGGCACCCCTGATTTAAAGAAAATCTCATCTTTGTTCAAGTACAATCCTGGAAAAAAAACGGTATCCGTTTTTGCCCTTAATGACTGAATCTGCAAAAGCTTTTCACATAACAGAAAGGAAAGTGTTTAATTTTACCTTCCCCATGGCAGTCATTTCAGTGTGAACACTCAACTCAACTCTCTCAACTCAACTTTATTTCTATAGCACAATTTTTAAGCAACATTGTTGCCACCAAAGTGCTGTACAATAAAAAAC
>JAQLOM010000035.1:6255593-6271976 GCA_030068315.1 Chrysichthys thysi
TATATATATACACAAACACACAGAGGGACCCAAAAATGTATACACATTTCAGTATGAAGAATATGATACAATATATATGCATAAATATCGTATGCATAAAATTTGTACAGTGGGCCCTTGGCTCACGAACTTAATTCGTTCTGAGACTCTTTTCATGACCCGAATCAATTTTTGACCTGAAACATGTTTTTAAAGTGTATTATGGGTTTATGTGAACAGAAAACAGAAAAAATATTAAAATAACCTTAATTATAGCCAAATAAAGCTAAATGAAATAAACAGATGATTTTAATGCACGTTACCTTTGCGGTGGATACGTATTTGCTGGCGTAGGTGGCTGGTGGCGGAGGGATATGGTGGCGGTTCTCATGTTTTGCGATTATTTCTTTATTTCAACTGTTACACGCTTAGGCTTCTTACTTTCACTACCATTTCCACTTTCTTGGGACCCATAATGAAGGCTTGTAGAGCAAAAACGCAGAAAAACACAACGTAAAAATGCGTTGAGCACATTCATACCACGAGTGCCACGGTGTGTGCCATGAAGCGTGGGTTGGCTTCTTGTAGGTTAGTCGAGGATTTGTTTGTCAGTCGATACAAAAGCTGCTCGGGAATTTAGTTCGGACGTTGATTTGTTCGCCCATCCAAGGCATTCGCGAGCCAAGGGTCCACTGTGTTACTTAGACATCAGAGGGTAGACTGTCATTAACGTAGGCTCTCACGTCTTTGTAGTAGTGTGGTGTGCTATTTTGCTTGAAAAAATGGGCATAGATACCCCTCGATACACACACAAGCGCACACACTTTTTGGGGAAAAAAAGTTTATTCTGGCTATATATGGTAACTCCATCGACCTTGATTTCCAACTTTAAAAATGAAAAAAAAAAATGCTTGTACTATAAAGTCTTTTACTATCCTCCAGTAACACTCTAGGGTTGACATTTTTTTTAAATTAGTGCCGTATAAAGGGTTAATCGACAGGTTCATGTTGACGTTGATGTTGTTATAATTCCTGTATCGCTCATTTGCAAGGATGTTAGTTAACATATAGCGGACGCTCCACGTAATCTTCAGCTGATACTAAACCGATTAAAACAGGGCTTTGTTTATGAAAAGTAAAACGCATATCTGTTATGATGACACGATGGGATAATGATGATATGATGACGTAATAATATCAGACATGTTCTATAAGGACATATTTATGTTTTCTTTTTGTTCATGGAATGAGTCTCAAGTGTTAGCGCTTTGCAACAGTCAGTAAGGTTTCCACCGCGGTGTTCAGCACATAGGAATTTGGGCTCGGTCAGTTTCTTGGTAACATGACAAGCTGCATAGGTTTTTTTTCTGTGTCAAAAGAGAGGGGGAAAAAAGAGTCTGCTGAGGAAATGACTGTTTATTGCTGTTGTAACACGTATGATGACAGGAACTAATTTGGTTCGTGGACTCTCCACATATGTAGCTAGAAATGGGGAAACGTATGACATGGCAAATGGCTGTGATGACGGTGTTGGTTATTTCCCTGTAACAGGACGCCCATCCATCTGTCTGTTATCTATACCACTTATCTGATAATGCTCATGGGTGAGCTGGAGTCAACCCTAGGGTGAGATGTGGATTACACCCTGGGCAAGTCGCCAGTCTGTCGCAGGACTAACACGGAGACGAACGGCCATTAACACTCACGTTCACTCCTATGGGCAATATGGAGTAGTCAGTTGACCTAATCTGCATGTCTTTGGATTGTGGGAGAAACCCGGAGCACGCAGAGGATGGAGAGAACATGCAAACTCCACTTAGAAAGGCCCCAGTCGGTCACAAGGTTCGAACCCAGAACCTTCTTGCTGTGAGCAAGCCTCAGCCTTACCACTCGTTTTGTTTTTGACAGCAGGAGTATTAGCTGATGCCTAATTCTGATCCATCATTTTTGTTGACTGATACAGATCCACTCTGCAACAGCTGACGTTACTGAATTGTCCTATGTTCAGTATCACGTCATCCATATTATTTTTCACCCACATATTTTGAACATCACACGGAAGATATTCTTTTTCACGGAGGTGTGAATGGAGGGAAGTTGTCAGTCTGTCAATTCCTTCTTTTCTGCCTCGTTTACACCTGTGCTCTCTTTTTCTTTTCTTTCCTTTTTTTTTTTTTTTTCCAAAGGAATCCTCTATGGCCTCACAAAAACATCCTCTTTATCCTCCTCAGACACAATGACACACTCGGGCTTTATGAGTCTCTGCGTGTTAGTGATGTAACCCTCAGCTCTGGAGACAATGAGAATGAGAGAACCACTGACCTCCTGTCTGCTCCTAAACTGCTTCCTGCGTGTCACGCAAACAGGGTCAGAGGGCAGGAAGGAGAGCGCAGATTTTTCCTGTTTTTCCCCTCGCTGTTGGAATCCACCGGAACCCTGGAGGTGTTTTTCAGCGTGTGTGTGCGTGTGAGCTTCTCCCACGTGCCGAGAGATGACTCTACCTGCGAGTTAATGAGTGGGAAAATGTTGAAGATTTTTATGGGGAATTATTGGCTGCTATCGTGCACGCGCACACACGCACACACACACACAGATACAGTAATGATTGCATTCACATGCAGATTTGTGTCTAGGTCAGTCCGTATCTTTTATCAGGACAAGCTGTACTGTGAAGTCCTGCTAAATCCTCTCTTTATCCAGGGACGCTGTGTGATCAACCTCGTCAGGGTCATGGCAAAGCATCTTGTTTAAAAAGGACATGAAAAACGTCAGGTTTGAAAGGATGAGCAAGTTTGTATAAGAGATATATAAGAGCAACTGATTAGTGTGGTTAGTGTGGTGACATCTTCTCAATTCCTCTGTTTCCTGAGATTAATGCATGCATGTTTAAGGGGGGTGCATTCACATGTATCGGCTTGTCAATGTGTGTCAGCTTTGATATCATATGTTTGAGGGAAACGTCCTGCTAGTGAGAAGGAGGATTAGTTACGTTTCCTCTGCTCCTCTTGTAAACAAGAACGTCGCAGGTACACACGACGCCATAGCACTAAGGTAAACGATGCCACGTATAGGAATTGTTAAGGTTTACTTCACGTTCATGAGCTGTGGGTCGAAACGAAAAGATCAGCGTAACGAGTACATAAACTTCCATCTCAAGCTTTAGCATACACTTCCCTCGCTACCTGAACACTAACTAACACGCTATGCGACCAAGCCCGTGATTATTCACTGCCTAAACCAGTTCATTCCAAGATGGCAGATTGTGAAAGACTTTCTCAGCCTCCTTATTTAGGAGTGAATCTGAGAATCTAAGCGGCTTCGCCTCGTCGTCCCATGTGTTGGAACAATAAAGCCGTAGAGAATGGCGAGAAATCTTACGCAACCCTTACAGGAAACAGTGCTGTGTGTTTCCTGGTGAGAGATAAACGCCCCATTCGATCAAGTCACTATTGGGTTAATGATTCTTGATTGTTGTAATTAAGTGCTTTTAAGAGGAACCTTTCTTATCCACGACTTCCTTTCACGGGAATTGCCCTTGTCATGCTGGGATTGTACCAAACTTCATAGCTACACAGGGATATTTGCGGTTCAGATTAGGCCGTGTTGATAGAGCAGAGTGTGTACTTCTATATCCTGTTGTGTCACCTCAACTACACATTCACACCTAGAAGATAATGCCTTGGTACACATTTTATTCAGTCAGTTTGAAATGCATGCTGATATTGGATCGGCATAATCAAACATTTCTCTTTAAAAACACCACTCGTTTACACTAAGAGGCAAAGAGACTGCTGGCAGTTATCGTTATTAATAGTAGTGGTAGTGGTAGTGGTAGTCATGGTGGTAGTAGTAGTATTAGTAGTGGTGGTGGTGGTAGTGGTGGTAATAGTAGTAGTACTGGTATTAGTAGTAGTAGTAGCCGTGGGGGTAGTGGTAGTAGTACTAGTAGTAGTACTGATAGTAGTAGTGGTAGTAGTAGTAGTCATGGTGGTAGTTGTTGTAGTAGTGGTAGTAGTAGTAGTATGTAATGTAGGTTTGTTAATTTTCTTATTATAGTGATTATCACACGCTACAGTTAGTTTGTTAATGCCACTTGTGCTTTTTTCTTCTTAAAGCTGAAGTTTCTGGTTGGTTCATAATGTTAGTTATAAAAGTATTGATGTGGTGGTGGTAGTAGTAGTGGTAGTAGTAGTACTGGTAGTAGTGGTAACAGTAGTAGTAGTCGTGGGGGTGGTAGTGGTAGTGGTAGTCGTGGTGGAGGTAGTGGTAGTCATGGTGGTAGTAGTAGTCGTGGCGGTGGTAGTAGTGGTAGTAGTATGTAATGCAGCTTTGTTCATTTGCTTATTATAGTGATTATCACACACTAGTTACTTTGTTAATGCCACTTGTGACTTTTTCTTCTTAAAGCTGAAGTTTCTGGTTGGTTCGTAATGTTAGTTATAAAAGTATTGATGTGTAGAAGTATTTCTGAAATGATATAAACCATATCAAGTTTGGGAATTAGTTTCTCATTGGCACGCATTGATAAATCTGGACCGTGTAACATCCAGTAATGATTTATTGACATTTCCATGCAGAGAAGCCTTTTTCGTGTATACCTCTCTCTTTTTCGTGGTGTGCTGGTCTGTCGCTTTCTGTAAGAAAAGTTGATTACTAGTCATGTGTGAAGATAATTATGCAGCTCCATAAGCTCAGGTGCTGACTGAGATGATGAAATGTGTTAAGATTGTTTGAGATAGAAGAGAAAAGAAAAACAGCTCTAACAGGCTGTAGGTAGTATAGAATCGTGGCTCTTTCATGCCATGAGCCAAAGAAATCACATTGAACTGACTTGCGTGTCTTAAATCTTTTTAAAGCTGCATGATTTATTCATATATACCGTTTTCCCCCGGAAATAAGACCTACCCAGAAAATAAGCCCTAGCATGATTTTTCTGGTTGCTCATAATATAAGCCTTACTCCAAAAATAAGCCCCAAGCAGGCGCCGGGAGTCAAACCCCCCCCCCCCCCCCCCCACGCGAAGTAGCGATTCGGAGTTCGCGGCCTCGGTCATTCGCAGATTTTTTTCTTAGAACCTTACTGATAGTTATTTGTGGAAACCCCCGCAAATTTGCAAAAAAAACCTTTGTTTTGGCTTTTTCCGTTGCAATGTATAATTTCTCATGCATTGTAGTGCGGCATGCTTAAGAAAAATATCATTTGCTAATTTTGTAAAATAAATATTAACGTAAATCCAGCCAAATTTCCATCTAAAATATAACTGTATACCATTTTTAGCACTGTTGAGGGAACATACGCAACCGTATACGAAAATGCGTCTTGGGATGGTGAGATACCCCTGTACTCAGAGGCGGAGTACTCCTGCATCATACCAGTTTACTGCGTGTAGCTTACGCTACGTATACCAAAGAAAACGCGCTTGCATGAATTAAAGTCCAGTGTATATATAGGGGTAACGTCAGTATTTTACACTGATTGTTCATGGGAAAATAAGACATCCCCTGAAAATAAGCAATAAGAAATTTAATGTAAGACCGTCTTATTTTCGGGGGGGAAATGGTACATACTGTATATCGCTAAACCTGAACTGAGTGAACTGTGCAAGTGCCAGCATTATAGTATGCTGGTACCTAAGTGAATACCTAGCCACGAGAGTTCCTTTGATATAGGTAAAGGTGCTGTTCTTTCACGTAGACACTGCAGCGGTACCCACTCTGTCACGTAGCCGCTCTGAGGTTGTTATTGCAGAGGCTGTTGCGCTTTGCCAGCATGTCAGCCCGATGATGCTTCCAACAGGTGCGCTGCATGACTCTATTCTTATCGCAGCGTTTGTGTGTGGCCTGTACGTGTGCACGTCTAATCACGAACGCAAACAGACACGTGCGGTGGGTTGCTTTATCAGGTGCGCTCTTTAAAAAGTCTGCCAGCGGGAAAGCATCTTGGAGGTGTTAAGCTGGCTGATATTTTTTCCACATACTGTTGGAAGCCATCAGTGCACCTGGGACTAAAGGGTGGCAAACACTTAATAGAAACGAGAGCGGTGTTTTTGTTCCGATAAGCCTGTTTTGATTTGATAAGTGACCTTTCTATTATGCATAAACGATAACGTGGGAAAGAGAGGGGGAAAAAATCCTCAAATGCACTTCTTTGGTAAGACCTTAAGAGCATAGCATACATTCCTTGTGCTACTTACGCAAAACATTAATGATAGCTGACTGTTAGGTCCACTGTTGTTGCTGAAGATTATGTGTTTTTTATGCAACATTATGCTTTAGGTAAGGAATAAAACACAATAGAGTGCACTATTTTTCGGAATATAATCCTTGATAGGTTGTGTGAAGTGAATTATTTCCATATAAGAACACATTCCTAAATGTTTTCTTTTTTCACCACAATGATTAGCCAACATTTAGCATTTTTATTTGATTAATGAACGCCACACCATGCTTTTTAAGCATTTATAATGCTGTAGAACATCTTTAAGACAAGATCCTTAAATTCTAGCAGCTGTAACCAGTTGTTCTCTCACTAGCATTTCTTCTCTCTCTCTCTCTCTCTCTCTCTCTCTCTCTCTTTCTCTCTCTCTCTCTTTCTCTCTCTCTCTCTCTCACGATGCAGCCGGTTGTTGACAAATTGAAAGCACAGCTGGTTCTGCTGCTGTTATAGGAAACATATCCTTCAAAGATTTGAGAATTTACCAGTGCGGTGTTGCAGTATAAATAACTAAACTGTAATCTAGGACTTTACTGGTTGCCTTTTCAGGTTTGAGGCTTAATCTCAGTGAGATATTCACAGTATAAAGTCACAACAGTGATAAGTACTGAGTAGTCCACCGGTCCTGCCATGTACACACACCTTCTTATCAGTCTGCATTTATTAGCAGCTTGTCCAAAGAGAAAAAGGTTTCAGTCTTTAACATTACGTACCTGTGCTCATAACTTTCCTAACATTGGTTAGCATGTCCTTTGCACAGTGTACTCTTTGACTGCATTGGCAAACAGCTCTTTTCGAGCACACATTACCCCTCTCATTTCTCCACCATTGATCATAACCTGACAACGCTAGGGTGTTTAAGCACTAAGATGTTATTTGCTCAGGCATTTGGGAGCTCAGGTCTTTCCCAACAGCTTGTCCAGCCCTAAAGCAATGCCCGAAACGCCGCTCCGCGTGTCCTTGGCATAACAGCCATATCGCTGCCGTGGCGTTTTAATGTGGAATGATAACTAGATTAAAATGAAAAACAATCCCGAAGGGCAGGCATGTTAAGTTTCCATGGTGCCACCATTGCTCTGGAGGTCTATTACGGGACAAGCGTTTGATTCCGGTCAAAGGACTGGACAGGGCAGGTTATTTGAACTGGTTACTGTTTATATAAATTCGTCTGGGTAGTCTTACATCCAGTAACGGTCCATTTCCTATTCCCTGCAGGGAAACCCATTTTTCCATTAATATTTATTTTCCATGGTGTCCACTTGTCTCACTTTCAGTAAGAGTCGGGGTCTATAATTAGCCTGAATTCTTTATTGTCGCATCATCCTTTTAGTCATGAGAAATAGAGTTCGTTTTGCTTATTTATGTCTGCAAACTCACGGAATCACTTCCTCGTCTCTCTTGTTGGTTCTTGGCTCACAGTTGTCCTTTCATAGTCACAGAGTTAAGACAGGAAGAGGAATGACAGAGACAAAAGACCGACAGGAAAAACAGACTTTACCCAGTTACAGTTACTGGCTTACTAGCGATAATAATATGTCAGAAAATCATCATTTTCACATCACGTTTTTGAACTGATGACTAAACTTTCGAAAGTGAACCGAAGTCGCGTTCCTCTTCGCTACTCAGGCGTCACAGGGGGTTTAATACTTTTGCAAGTTGATACGGTGAAGCTGGTTCACATGGTTGGATAACAAATTAAGGGGAAGAAACGGCTCTGTTAATGATTTTGCTGGCATGATTGGAGTAACTAGAAAAAGAGCCACTACACATGAATACAGAGCTCACCTTTAACCTGTGATGAAACATTTCTCGCTTGATGGGTGTAGTCTCTTCTAGGATTCCTGGAAAATAGAATGTCTTTCAGAAGAATAGCATTCGTTTTTTTTCCCCCAGTACGCTTCAAGAGACTTGTAGAGTTGATGTCAAGGGGTATCGAATCTCTTCTGGTAGCTGATGTTTACCCAGCACCTTGCTAACACATTTTGGGACCTATTTTAACGATCCAAGCGTTAGGACAGCAATGCACCAACAACATCCCTAACCACACCTCAGTTTAAGACGAGCACACCCATGGGTATTCAGATGGGCACAAATACATTTTCTGTTTGAACAAAGTGGGTCCTGGATCAGAAAATGACAACTGCGTTTGTCTTAAGCTAGAAAAGACACGTGCGTCTTGCTTGGTGCCGCTTTGCCCCATGTGTAAGATAGGGCCCTTTATGTTGGTTTGTCCTTTAATTTATCACCTATCTGTCGGTAACCCTTTCAGGATTAAAATGTAACACGGGAGAGGATATAGAAGAGTGCTAACGATTCCGGGTGACATGACACGTTCTGACCTAGAATCCCAGCGCAGTACTGTAATCACGTGTCAATAGTTTATTCTGAACTAAAAGTTTAAAGAAACGGTTGATGCCAAGTTTTACATTCCTCAGTACATCTAAAACTATATCCTTCTTTTTTCAGTCCATTTTATTTTGAACAGATCATAAAACTTCATCTTTTACCTCAGGTTTCATCAAGGTTCAGTTAGAACGCTTCCTCTGTACGGAGAACTTTTAGTATTTCACATTTATACAAGGAGTCATCAGAGTCAGGGATTTTTAACGGTGGCTTCCTGGTTTCTTAGTAATGTTGCTGTTTACTAGTCTGCCCCTTGTTTGATGGACAGCTCTGATTTTCCTGCTATGAATACTTTCCAAAGTGAATTTAAAGGATAAACTTGGTATTCGTGCCTTGTGAGCACTGTAGAGGGTCGAGAAAGTATGTTCAGGCCTCTCGCGTTGCTCCTCACGCAAAAGCTTGACCTTTACTGAGAGCTCAGGAGCACAGTGCTTATGTCAGCGCAGAGCTTTTAGTCCAGTCCCTGACGTGGGATCACTCAGAGCTGTAAACCTTCACTGGACGGGATCAGCATGCATGTTTTGAACACTGACCGCCGATCACAGCTTGAGGCCACATGCCATAATTCAGTCTTATTGATTTAGGCTTAGTTCCCTTTCAAAAAAAAAAAAAAAAAAGCAGGATTGACCGTGGCAGTGAAATCTGATCTTAAAGCACCACAATGTAGCCGGCTGGAGCGGTAATATTGTTAGATCTAGCTGCAGTAGGACTAATAAAGCTCCCCAGCTTGTGTAATCTGTCCAAGGCTTTTCGTGGCTTGCTTTCAAAGAGAAGCACAATGGTGGTCTTTATGGTGGTCCAGTCCAGAGAAGGCGAACCTGCGTCACTGTCATCGTCACCGGCCAGCTCAGGTGGGGGTCCTGCCTCGGTCCAGAGTGGAGCATGTGGTCTCCAGTAGAAATATTCGGGAGTAATCCTGGAGCAATGCGAGCTTGACCACGGAGGTTTGGGTAATTCCCTCCTTGGCAGAAGACATGAGCTCAGCATTTATTTCCACAGCCACACATCTAATGGCTGAAGTTAATGTCAGAGGCTACATGTGGTTATTTCACTGTTTCTTGTAACGATTAGGACACGTGTTCCCGTATAACGCAGTCCCTTGTAGGATTTTAGATGTGTATGTGGTTTTCAAACCCTAACCAGTGGGACAAGGTTTGTGTTCCTGTCCATGACTGCGTGTTTGTGTCACCATTTGAATCACTCACTACTGCAGGAATGCTTGCTCTGAGCTGCTTTACGATGGTTTCCAGGAAATAAGATAAGCACTTCCTGTTTTGTCAAAGGCATCAAGTTGCATGGCTCTATAGGGTCATATCTCTGCTGATGATATCACGTTGGATATCACACGGGACACAAGAAAATCCTTAGACCTTTTATCCGTACAGACATGAGACAAATGAGTGTTTTTAAGCGAGATAAGCACAATTCACTGTGCACAGTTGCGTGTGTTCATGCATGTGTGGATACTGTATGTATATTCATGTATAGGGATGCTTTTTGTGTAAATAACTTGTATGTAGGGGGTATGTTCAAGTGAGGTGTTTTTTGCAGCTCTTTTCAGATGATTTTCGTATTCCACAGCGCTGCTGAATTCTCAGATCCGATTGGTCCGAGGAATCGCATTTGATTTCAGTGAAACAGTAGCTTTGACAATACATCAGTTCCCCTAATAAACTTGACTAGTGAAAGTGAAGACACATTTAATGAAAGCTATGGTGGAGATTTCTGTACAGAGAGATTTATTGAACAGTTATGGAAGGAGTCTCCAGTGTTAGTGCTTTGTAATCAGTACGTTTTCCACCACAGGAAAGTCTTCACTTGAGAGAACTTTGCGCTTTATGGTTTCTGGGTAGCATTATGAGTTGTATTATTATTATTATTATTATTATTCCTTATACTTCTAGAGGGAAAACAAAAGAGCGCAACAGCTGAAGAGATCGTAGTATATAACTATAGCTGTTGTAATATAGGTGAATACAGGGCCTGAAACATCTCTGAAACCTGTCTCTTGAAACGTCCCACGATACTGAATGTAACTATAAACCGTGAAAAAGTATCATCTGCTGCTCATTAATAAATGATTAATTGCAACCCATGACATTTTGCTGTGCTATGAGAGGAATAAAACTTTGTGACTTGCTGTTACATAGTTTCTGTAGTGTTCTCTGTGACCTAGTCCCACACACACACGCACACACAGACCTGCAATGATGCCATGGCACGTACAGTGTGTGTGGCCTTGTTCGCTTGCTCTGTCTCCCACACTTTCTGCTTGTTCCCAGGCTATGTAGCGTTAGGAGTCGGTTGACACGTTATTATCCAGGCGTTTTTCCAGAACAAGGCCTCGGCTGACCTCACACACCGGCACGCGCCATTAAACAGGCTAACCAGGGCTGCTAATGGATTGTTTGTCCTCATACAGTAAATAACGGAATAGGAAACTTTCTATTAATGCATCTCTTTCAAGCACTGTGCAACTCCTGGTCCAAAGTCCAGCTTAAAACCTACCCACATTATCATTTCTTATCTGAGACTTTTTTCTTTCCTTTTTTTTTTTTAAAGCGTATCCTGTGTTACATTTTTCTGGGTTTGCCACTGGTCATTTCGTTGAAACAGTCATTTCTTGAATAAAAGGCTTGATAGGGTGTAAATTAAACCCATTTCCTTATAAATGATTACCTGTCACTTTTTGCATTGTTCACTCTTTCCCTTTTGCTGTCTCCCTCCTCCCCTTAATTTCCTGTAATGTTCAAACTAGTGCTAAAAAAAAAAAAAAAAGAAATCGTTTATAAGAAAAAGGCTTCATTTATAAAGTACAGACACTTACTAAACACAGGCACCGTCTAGGAAGAGCAGAGCATCGCCAGCCAAATCCTTTCCCATCATCTGTCTTTGGCATGGTCGCCATAGCAACACTGGAAGCAACAGGCCACCCAAACACACAGGGTCTTCCCGTCTGTCGGGAAAACGTCAGCCCAAAGGAAGGCGATGTGATAACCATGACGGCTTGAGCAGCTTTCTGGATACCACATCCCGACTGAGTCAAGTGTCCAGCCGTGTGTGTGTGTGGATTGTGGATTGGCTTAAGCTTGTAGTGCCTTTTATTTTTATTTTTATTCTGTATCTGTATGTGTAGGCCATGCCTACGTGATGGCACTTGACCACTAGATGACTTTGACTGATGTGAGAAACTTTGCGTGTGATGTTTACACGGCGTAGCGGGCCACCTGTGCGACTGATGTGCAACGCGTGTTGATTCTGTGTGCGGAGGTGAGGAATACCACACCGCTGTCCCAAAGCCATCGGTCCACTCCTATGTGCCAACCTGCCCTGTGATCTGAGCCGTGCGCCATGTTTATGTACTCCAAACCCCTAGAGATGGGATGACATCATGACAAATATTTTCAAACAGACCTGGTCTCCAGTGGAGAGGGGTGTGTGTTTGGGAAATGGGGATGGAGGAAGTGTAAAAACCTAGGCACTGAAACTTTTTAAATAAAATGCTGAGAAATGCTGGTATTTTACATACAGAATCTCAGTAATAGCTGATAATACGAACATTTTCTGGTGTATGCCCGACACAGACAGCTTTTCAATGGATCATTTATAAGAATTAAAAAGCTACCAACAGTGAATATTAGAACAGTTTGATTACATTATTACATATAATATGGAATAAAACACTTTGGGGTGTGCTTTTTTGGGGGAAAATACGACGTGATGGTGTTAGACAGTGTCGTAGTTACCACTACAGAGTAATATGGTCTATTTTCATATAATTGTACATCCTTTTAAAGAATGAAATTGTACTTTTTATCCATTTGTTGTTACATTTAATGTTGTGGAGTGTCCACAAAACAAGTTAGTCCCTGTTATCATTTGAGTTATGACAGCTATGATCAGTTGTTTCCTCGCCAGCTTCCTTTTGTGTTTGTGTTACTGGCAGAACAAGCCTGAAATATACTTCCTTGCTTCGGAGAACTTAAAGGAACCGCTTGGTACCGCTGTATCTTTACCAACAGTCAACAGATGTAAATAAACTTCTCTTTGCAGAAAACTAAAGATATCTGAATATGGTAGAATATCAGTGCAGTAGAACCTCTGGTCATGAACAAGAATTCGCCAAAATCTTGCATCTGGTCACGACCACATAATCAGGTGCCGAACAAACACAGCCCTGACCATTATCCCCTTCCGCATTGTACGCGCCAGTGTTTTCCCATTTTCTGTTTGCATATTGCGTATTGTACAGCTAACAAAGACGCACACGTGTCCCTTTAATCAGTCTCGGTCAGCTGTGCCTTCATTGGCTGTACAGTAAACTCCTCCTTATTTAGTTTTATTTATCTAGAGTTAAGGTTATTTTAATTTTATTCGGTTTGATTGCTACACATAAGCCCATAATAAACTTTAAAAATATGTTTTTGAGGTCTGAAACACATTGTGCTTACATTCATTTCAGTGGGAAAAACTGATTTTGGTCGCGAACAAATCGGGTCACAAACAGAGTCTTGGAACGAATCAAGTTCGTGAACCCAGGGTCCACTGTATCATGAAGCAACCGTCTTCATCGTAGAGTTTATTATTGGTATTTCGCTGATGCAGGGAAGGTTTTGGAGTATTTTACGGTTAGCGAGTTAGTGATGCAGCCAGTTTTACTTATCAGATAGCCTGCGCAATTTCAGAAATTATTATGATGCAGAATGAAGTACCGCCCTGCAATAAGAATATAAAATGGAAACAGTAAATACATTTTGGGTAATGTTGCTGAACAACTGGTTCACTACTTCACTAAATGCCCCTTTAATATCTATGAAGTTAAATGTTTAATGCAGCGTTCAGCCCGCTTTACTGAAGTGTTTCCAGTCGAGTTTTTGTGCTAGCAATGGCCATTGTATGAGGACGTTTTAAATAATAGGTTTCTATTAGCAATTAGGCCAGAAGCAGAGCTACACCCGGAAGCCTTGCTGCATGTGAAATGAATGATGATGTGTCATCTCGTGGGAATAAGGTCACGCATTTGCATGCCGTACACTAAGGTACTTTTAGATTGTTCAAACAGTCAACAGGAACATGGCACATCTATAAAGACCTTTCATGGCTTTATTACCCAGGCATGTTACATAATCGCGACCTCTTTATTCCACCTTATTACTATATCACCCCGAGTAATGATTCTGTAATGATTTATGCTGTTTTTATTCCACCTTTCTCTGCAGTGTGATTTATGGAGTGTGTCCCCGGTACAGGTTTCAGACCATGGAGCTTTTTATACACTCCTGAGTTTAAATCTCAACAGCTTATATAAGCCGGCGTAATTTATTGTCCTTTGATAGATTTATGCTGCTTAGTTAAAGATAAATATCGGACTTTCTCTACATGTTCTGCATTGTGTCTTTCCAGGTTCGGTTTGAGAACTTTCAGAAATATAGTGCACTCATTTTCCTCTGTTTAATGTCAAGTCAAGTCAAGTGGGTTTTTATTGTCATCTCAACCATATACACTGTATATAGTGAGACGAAACAACGTTCCACCATGGGTCAAGTGGTAGATACAAAACAGACAAAACAGACAATTAAAGACAAGCTGCATGTAGTGCACACTTAGTGTACCGGCTACATAAAGGCTACATTTGGTGCACATGCTAGCTTTAGTGCCAAGGCATTGTTGTGCACAAACGCAGTTACTACTTAAGCAGGACCAGACAGACAAGGGAGTAGGACTGACAACAGACAGTAAGACAGGGCATAGGAAGACTTGTAACAGAGCATTGATTGTTATAAGTTAAGTCCGCAGTGAAGTAGAGTTTCATTCTGATTAATGGCAAGGTGAATTACCTTTAGTTTGGCTCCAGATTATAAGCTGTATTTATCTTTGACAGCTTTGCCGTTGCACAGGGTACTGCCTAGGCCGTGTTTTCAGACACTTCATTTTTTTTCCGGGTTTGGCGTCTCTTTCTGTGTCAGTCGACTAAGAGCAGGTTTTCTGAATCTCTTTTGATTTCAGTCAGTATTTCAACATCTGACAATGAAAGAAAATAATTTGCTGAGAATTTGGCACTAGATACTACTAGGGCTGGGCAATATGACTTAAAAATGATATTGCAATATTTTCTGACATTTTCACAATAATGATATTTATCATGATGTATGGCATGCTAAGGTGGCACGGTGGTGTGGTGGTTAGCACTGTCGCTTCATAGCAAGAAGGGTTTGATTCCCGGAGTCGACCTGGGCGCCTTTCTGTGTGGAGTTTGCGTGTTCTCCCCATGTCTTTACAGTCCAAAGACATGCACTGAGGGGATTAGACTAATTGACTACTCTAAATTGCCTCTTGGTGTGAATGTGTGTGTCCTGCCCAGGGTGTACCCCACCTCTCGCCTGAAGTCTGCTGGGATTGGCTCCAGCTTCCCCCCGTGACCCTGAACTTGTTTAACTGATAGAAGATACTATGAAAATAATGTTCAGCAAACGCTCATGAGCTCTTGTGCACACAGAAAGCTTGGAATCTAATAGGCATAGTTTATTAAGCTAAGTCTATGCGTCATACTATGTTACACAGACTCTTCATTGATGTATTCACTGGGGGTTAAAACACTGCAGCATCTAGTTCATTTCTGGAGGAAAGCTGATATTTCTGTTAAATCATGATGCATACAATATTCAGTTGGCAGACGATACGTAAGGTCATATCGCAATTAGAGTGCTGTTCAGGCCTCTTGTATCTGTCCGAACCCGACCCACCTCCGACAGAGCAGTGACCGAACCCAACCCGAGCCCGACATGCATTTATATGTTTCTGACCGAACCCAACGTGAACCCGATTGGAATTTTAATGTTTGGCCGAAACAGATGCTGCTAAGTGATTATAATGATACTCTCTTAGGTAAAAAAAAAAACTGTGTAGCTTGTGTATCTTGCCTTTATTAAACAAGTGTTAAAAGAAAAGACATTCTCAATGATTGCAGTCACAGATCACAAACGTGCACGGTACAAGAAAAAATCAATGGAATATTAAATTCCTTGATATTCTGTTGTTTTAAATTCTCCCGATAACAATTTCTTTTTCATGTCTTCCATGATGCTTATTAGGCTACTGGATGAAACATTGCATTGTCACAGCTATGGAAATAAATCCCCGCACACAAGAAGAAAGCAAAAGATCCAGCGTGGCCTAGCCTAGTAGCCTAACCCTACTGTATTTTTTTAACGAACAAAAGGTAACGTTACTATTTTAAATATCAAACATTTTTGTGCTGACGTGACCGAACCCGAGTAACATTTTCAAATATTTGTCTGAACCTGGCCCGTCGGGTCCCGTCGGTCCCGGGTCGGGTATCCATGCTCTAATCGCAATAACGATAATTTATCGGTATATCGCCCAGCCCTAGATACTATACTGTACTACAGGGAGGATAAATTCTCAAATAATCTTAGTTTGAGCGTGTTATTTGATTAATTTTCTCTAAGAGTAGCCCTGATGGTCATGCTGACAGTAAATCAAATCACTATACATAATATAAGGCTAATAATAATGGATTTCAGATGAACGTAACCAAGAGGTTAAATGAGACCAGATGTTTATTTCACATTTATGGAGGGAGTCTCATAAGTGTGTCAGAACTTTTCAGTCAGGGAAAGTCATGAGAATAGAGCTCTTTGTGCTTTTGGTTGCTTTCTGGTAACATGACATGCTGTGGTTTTTTCCCTCTTATTAACTTCAAAAGAAAAGAAATTGTGATGGCTGTTAGATGCTAAAAAACATAAGAGATAACAGATGATAACAAGC
>JAQLOM010000035.1:6313199-6326124 GCA_030068315.1 Chrysichthys thysi
GGTGTAGGAACGCATGGTGGATGAGTATTTGGCCAGTCCAGGTTAGATGCGTTCTTGGTGTAGGAACGCATGGTGGAGGAGTATTTGGCCAGTCCAGGTTAGATGCGTTCTTGACCACTAAGCCCAAGGTGTACTTGCCTAGTAAGCTTAGTATGCATATGTTCTTAACCTAGGAGCCCAGGGTTAATGGGTTCTTGGCCCGTAAGCCCAGGGTTAATGTGTACTTGGTGTTGGAGCCCAGGGTGGATGTATACATGCCTGAAATGCCTGGAATGAAAGGATGCTTTGCCAGTAAGCCCAAGGTGGATGTGCACTTGGCCAAAATGTCCAGGGTAGATGTTTACTTGGCCAGTAAAAAAGAAAGGGAAATTTGAATGGATTGTGTATTGATGTCAAACCTCACGGTAATTAAAAAGTGGTTTGTTTTCGCCCCATGCCCCCATTCTTGAACAGACATCTGCTTTGCTGTTTGTGTCTTTGAATGTTGTTTGTACTGTGGTAGTTAAAACAAAAGAGCTCAAAGAAGAAGAAAAATTCCCGTTTTCCTGTTTGAACAATATAAAATATTGATGATATCAGTAATTTGCAAATATATATTTGTTTACTCGATTACCTATTATAGTCATTTTGCAAGGGGTATTTCTTGACTCTACTGCACTGCTGTATGATGTCAATTTTTTTTATATTAATATTAAGGAAACTTAAGTAAATATAGTAAAACTATCAGTCTGGTTTGAATAGCTTGTTCTTGCTTTCACTTGACTTGGGTCCGAGGCCAGTGATGAGGGGTCTGTTGAAGTCAGTACCATGGTGATCTGCTTCAAATGACATGCACTTGGGAGAATCTAACAGCTTGTTAAAATTTGTTACACACGCATGCAATGGTTCACTTTAAAGGACTTCATGAGGTTGCCAAAACAAAGAGGGTGGAGAGGTTAAGGGAAAGACAGCTGTCTCTTAGAGCGACTGTGTGAAAGAGTGAGAGAGTCAAACGATCAGATCCTCTGTATGAGCTCTGGCGTCAAAGAGTAACAGTACACTGTTAGACAGCATTTCGCTTAGAATGCTTTCAACAGCTGCTGCGAGAAAATATTACGTAATGACGAGTATGTAAGTGATATTGAACCAAGACTCCTGCAGTTGAAATGGAAGAGTTACCAGTTCATTTGATGTAATATGATTCCATGCTGGGGTCATGTCACTGTCAAGCAGCTACAGGGCTGTAATGCAATCCAAACCCTTATGTACGTCATAGTGCTCATGCTGCCTGCTCACCCTTTGCTGACCCAGTCACTCTTTAGCAGCTGCTGTTGGCCCAATCTCTCATAAACCAGCTGTCCATGAGGATAAGTGCAATATGTACTAAAAACACCAATGCTGGACCAGTGAGATAGTTAGAGCAACCTGAAATCCAGTCTTAGGCTAGAAGGGGGGGGCGGTGGTTGGGCATTTATTGACTGTTTCTGGTAACATTGAAACGAAAGCTACATTTTTGGTGAAACAATGTAATTTAAAAGTTCTATATGTTAGAACTGGCCACCCGGTGAATTCATATTCCACAAACAAACAAATAGGGGGCAGTATCTGTGCAGAAAGTTGGGGTGTTCACCCGTATTATAAAAAAGGAAATGCACTGCTCTGCTGCTCCCATCTCAAGTTAACATTGAGAAAGCAGGGATATCTTTATGTTTACGTAGCCTTAAATGATCAGTTGTAATTGTTCCAAAAATGGGCTGATATTGTATATCCGTCACTTTGGATAAGGTTCTGAAACCCCCTGAGCAAAACTGGTTTAAGTGGGCACGACCAGACCATATGGGTCAATCTTGGTGAAGCCAAATCGACACTTACTGCAATTTTCATCTGTTAGTGAAAATTTTTGCCAACCTAGCTTGTGAAAGGTGCATCTGACGATGAATAACTTTGAACTGGATTCAACTTAAACGCGCACAGCATGTGGTTCCATTCAGTCTATCCACAGGCTCTTCCCAGACTCTGTCCGTACTACCTCTCATAATTCCTTCTCCCACTTTGCTTTAATCTTCTCCAGAGTAATGTCTCTCTAAGAAGTAATAATATAAATTCTGGAAATCAGCCCTTTTGAATAAAAAGAAATTTCTAAGAAAGCCTCTGAGAGATGACCTGAGGTTCTTTGAAATGAACTAGTGGATCTGAAGATTCCAAAAGAGGTTTAAATGAGAGAGGTTGAATTTTTCACAAATTGTAATAAAACTTGCAAATACTCCTTCATTATAGAATGTTTAAATCTGGAGATTTATTCCCTTCTGAAAATGTTGCATCTATTCTGGCTGGAATAAACAAATAATTATAACAAATTGGGATGTGAGTGGAGAAGATAATTCAACAAAAATGTTTTTTAACGCTGCCACTTCGTAAGTTAGTCTATGTGCCACTCAGTGGGAGTGTACCACAGTGACATCTGCCTTCTGTGATGTCACATGCCTACCTTTTTCTTCATCCCTTTATGTCAAACTGAGGGCAGACTGGATGTTACAGTGACTCATTATCGACGCTTGAGGTTCAACGTGGTATTACGAAACGGTGGCTAGCTGGATAGCATCTTAACTTTAGCAGATATCTCTGCAAAGCAATACATATAGATATCTTTGACATAAAGTCAAGTGTTATTTCTTCACATTCTGTTGATAATTTTTGTTAATTTTGAATTTAGTTTTTAAAGTACAATTCTTACATACAGCACTGAAAAAAAAGATATAACCAAAAAATGTTTTGTGATTAAGAAATACATCTACTAACTTTATTATATACATTTGTCTTTGACAAATTTCACCTAGGAACCTTTTATTAAAATGAGTTGTAAGGCAGTGAAAGGAAGACACTACATAAATTCTCTTAGAAATATGCATGCATCTAGAATACATCTAGAAAATAGTTCTCCCTCTTCTGTACTATTATTTTACCATCTAGTAATAGTCTTGGTGTGAATTGATTGATTTTGTTTCAGTTTAGTGAGTCCACAAAGGCTTTGATAGGAGTAGTTGATATTTGGCATTTGTAATGACTTTTTCCTTTAAGCCTCATTCTGACCTGCAGTGTGTGCATTCATATACAGACAGGGAACAAATCTACTCCTCCTCCTTTCAGCTGGTCCCTTCAGGGGTCACCACAGCGAATCATCTGTCTCCATCTAACTCTATTCTCTGCATCCTCTTTTCTCACACCAACTAATTTCATGTCCTCTTTCACTACCTCCATAAATCTCCTCTTTGGTCTTCCTCTAGGTCTCCTGCCTGGTGGTTCCAACCTCAGCATCCTTCTACTGATATATTCCCTATCCCTCCTCTGTACATATCCAAATCATCTCAGTCTGGCCTCTCAAACTTTATCCCCAAAGCATCTAACATGCGCTGTACCTCTGATGAACTCATTTCTGATCCTATCCATTCTCGTCCCTCCCAAAGAGAACCTCAGTGTTTTCATCCCCGCCACCTTGAGCTCTTTCTCTGGACTTTTCCTCAGCTCCACTGTCTCTAGTCCATACAACATTGCTGGTCTCACCACCGTCTTGTACACCTTTCCTTTCATTCTTGCTGATACGCTTTTATCACACAAAACCCCTGACACTTTTCTCCACCCGTTCCAACCTGCTTGCACATGCTACTTCACTTCTTTTCTACACTCTGCATTGCTCTGGATTGATGACCCTAAGTACTTAAAATGCTCCACCTTCTTCATCTCTACTCCCTGTGAACTCACCGTTACACTCGGGTCCCTCTCATTCACACAATGACAGGGAACAAATGAAAGGGTAAAACAACATAAACTGTTGGAGTAATGTGTTGGCCACCATAAGCTACCAGAACAGCTCTATTGTGCCTAGGCATAGAAAGCGTACTGGAGAATATGGGCATAGTTCTTCCAAAAAAAAAAGAAGAAGAAGAAACTCTGGATCACAGAGCACCATGCACACACATTGCTGTGCTTCTCAGTACACCACCATCCTTCACAACTTCTAAAGTCTATTTTTTTTTTTTTTTGGTCTCCTGACCCCTCTGCTGTTCCTTCTCCCACTGCGCTTCATCATGTGGTCATATCGCTCTTGATTAATGTACCACAGCTATGACTCTACAAGGATCCACACCAAGCAGGTGTGTCCTTCCCCTTGAGTGGGTCATTATGCAAAAGACTTGATCTTGAATTGACTTTTAATTGAAGTGCTGATGAAAAGCTACTCTTATGCCATGCAGCATCTATCAGTATGTGTAGTCATAGTTGTACTCTGGTCAAAACTCTGGAGAGAAAAAAAAAATTCCTGTGTGGCGTCCAGGCAGATGGCTGACCCTGAATCAGGTGAAATCACCCATCTGCAGAAACAGCAGCCTTCATTTATGGCAGCTTCATTTGCTGTCTGTCTGAAGTGCTCGTATTGAACGTTTCTGACTGCAGTAGAAGTGTAGGCGCAGTCTTTTTTTTTTTTTTTTTTTTTTTTTTTCCTCTCTCTCTCATTGTGTCGGTTTGGTGTGTAGGGGTTGCCCTACATAACCGTTCCCCCGCATGTCTTAAGGAAGTCTTTCTCCAGCTCCTCAGAGAAAAGCTCCAGTACCAGGAGGCTTGATCTGATGTTAGCTTCGCATGATCCTCAGAGGGACACGTAGCGGAAGTAGGCCTCAGCTAAAAGTGTACACTCACTATTAGTTAAGTTCACTGAGGAAGCTGTACCTCCATTAGAGAGAGACCCAGTTAAGTGTGTCGTGCAGGTAGCTCTGGAGAACATCTTCGTCATTGCAGACGCACAACCCAAATTAGTTTTTTTTTTTTTCCCCCCCTCTCTCTCTCTCTCACTTATAGTGCTATAGGAGAGAGAGTGAGTGCAGGGGTGAATGAATAAAGGACAGAATAAGTGCTCTTCAATAACATCAGGGGAGGAAGCATTAGAGCAATAGTTTCCACATTGTCCTTTAGTGCAAAATAAAATTCTTTGTATTAGGAATGAGGAATTGTTGGGAGGAGAAGTGTGATGGTGTACTGCTATCAGGACATCGAGGGCTAAGGAAATATGACATTTGTTGAGGCTGAATGCAGCAATTGTCATCTCCCATGGTTTCTGAGTGAAGAAGAAAAAATTGGAAATAGATTTACAGGAAGTGGGGTAAAAGAAGAAGAAAAAAGATAGTAATGCACAACCTTAAAGCAAAGCAATCATTCAAAAAAGAGAAGAACAAAAGAAAGTATGACTGTCCCCATAAATAGGCTAAACAACTGCACAGTTTTCAGCTTTTGAACACATGAGGGGGAAAAATCTGTTGGAAAATTACTTCTGTTTGAATTTCTTTGGCAATAAAAATGTATATATATTTTCTTCTTTTTAAAACCGAGATCTCCAGCAGGAGTGGATGAATCACGTTATTTTTTTTTTAAACAGATGTTGAGATAATTACAGTTGCATGTGTGCATTTACAGTTACAAGTGTGCAGTGTTAGAACTGTACTGGCGTTCCACTATACTGTATATCTGTAAAACTCCAATGAGAAAGTGCCACGTATTTCAGTAATGATGGTGGATGTAGTAAAAAGGAAACCTGGTACAACAAAAACAAAAGTTTATCATCAGCTGAGTGGACAAAGTGCTTCTGAGCCAATATTACTACTACTACTACTACTACTACTAATAATAATGATACTACTAATAAAAGCTATTATTGTTATCACTATAAAATAACATGAAAATAATATGGAATTGATGATGATGATGATGATGATGATAATAATAAAAGTTGCCCTGCAACCTTTTTAAATAAGCAACAATATTTCATTTTTTAAGGTAATATAGCTTACTTTTTAATGACTGAACATTAGAAAACAGCTTTTTGGAATAGTTTTCACTGAAATCTGTACACTGAAATTTTATGCCATTTTCCTTTGTACATGTATACCAGTTTAGATTTTAATCTTATAGATATGTGGATTTTAGGTTGCCTGAGGTAAAGGAAAGGCAAGGGCAGTTGAAAAGCAGCGAAGGGAGTGGTGCAGAGATATTTGCAGATGTGGAGCTGATTTCAGAATACATTTGCCATGTTTATTTGGGCCTGAATTCCCCTCTGGACATATGGGCTGGTATGAATAACACAGTCTCTCTCTCTCTCTCTTTCTTTCTCTCTCTCTCACACACACACACACACACACGAACCATAATGACATCATTAGAAGGGCTAAAGTAAGCCCCTCTCAAGAGAGTCTATATTAAGAGAGGGGCAACAAGCTTAACTTTTCCACTTTCTCATTCTGAGCATTAATTTCACGTGGTATCATTTGTCAACAGAAGAGAAATTGTTGAAGTTAACATCTTTTAATAAGAAGAAATGAATACAAGGAACCCAAGCACACTTGTTTTGAGATGTGAATGATATCCTGTGCAGTCTCTTTGCACAGTGCGAGTACAAACGGCAGCTTATAGTGGAATGGCTACAGTACAAGATATAACGGTAAATGCATTAGCTTTATAAGGTCAAAATGGGTGTTTATGTTTATCTGACATAAGTTATGGGGGATTATCTAAAAATAAGATAGGCTTAATGCAGATTTGTGGCATAAAAGTACTAGACAAACATCCAGTCATTACTTACCTGAAATGCTGTATGTGGTGAAGTCAGGAACTGGACCAAGTTACTTGAATACATCGTATTTTTCTGTTCCGAGAAGTGAGGGAAAACAGCGGGGATGTGCATGTTTATTAAGCAACAATGTGTGCCTGATTGACGCACAACTCCACATAATGCATAATTCAACCAGGTAGCAAGCAGCGATTTTGTTTTTCGACTGTGAAATATTTGTGCAAACATTTTTTTTTTTTACAATAATTGACTACAAGGTATAAATAAGCAAATTGATATCTGACTACCATGTGGAAGGAAAAAAAAAAGTCTACATATAGCAGTGAACTAGAAATGCAGTATTATGGGAAGGCCCAAAAATGTTCACAGTGACTACAAGTAAAGCTCAAAGGTCCACTATGTAGGATCTATTAGTAGAAATGAAGTATGTGGGCCATAATATACTTATGGAATTCAGAAGTCTGTTTTCATTCATACCTGTATCTATGAATCGTTGTGTTTTCCTAAGGTTAGAACGAGCCCTTTATATCTACATAGGCAGCGGGTCCACATCTACGGAGCCGCCATGTTGCGCCTCCACAGTAATGCAGAACACACAAACCTCTAGAGCGCTTTCTAAGTTTTGTGTTTTTACAAGTGGCAGCGTAAATCTGGAAAGGAAGCACCAAAAGGATGACAAAGAATAAGAAATAAGAGGAATCCGTGTTTAATGGAGCTCCCTGACAAGTTTGAGAACCCGAATTTTGAAAAACGGAGGATCGTACTTATTATTTAGCACGAGAAAAAACAAGGAAGTGTGAATGTAAGGACTTGGAAGTATGCTACAGGCACACGAGAGCCATCCTGCGCTCTAATGCAAGCTGGGAAAGGGAGGGGCATTCAAGTGGTAGAGTACTACATGGTGGACCTTTAAAGCTGCCATTAAATCGCAACAGACAACAGGCCTGAAAGTTTTTCAGACTTTCTTTGAAGAAAGTGTGCAGTAAGTTTAGAGTTGTGTGATGGTTTAAAGTTTAAGTAGATTGGTTTGATATTTTGATTGCACTGTTAGGAGGAGCTTCTGAGTCTAGTATGTTGTTTTTATAGGCTGGTTTGTTTCATTTCATGTTCTTGGTTTTGGAAAGTAGTCTTGTGCTTCAAAGAAGCCTTTTCTCTCCACATCACTAAGAAAAAAATCTGGGCAAATATGAAAATGTGTCTTGGGTGAAATTTCCATTGAAGTCCGAAGGAACTAAATCCAACACTTCCATGTGAATATGTGGGCTTGAGTTTGTTTACCTGGGGAGAAATTTTTCTTCAAAGAGAAGGTGGCAAGTTTTATTTGTTTGTTTGTTTGTTTATTTTAATTCATTCATTTATTTATTTGAGCACCAATATATTCTTAAAATAATGGATGTCACAAATGAGGAACTTATCCATGCAGAGCTTTAAAGATTTACTTGGGGGTTTTTGTGTGTCTGTGTTTCTGTCTGTCTCTGTCTGTGCCTGTGTGTGCGCGTCTGTGTCTGACTGTGTGCGCACGTTTGTGTGCGTCTCTGTGTGTGTGTGCGTCTGTGCCTGTGTGTGAGTGTGTCTGTCTGTCTGTGCGTGTCTCTGTCTGTGCCTGTGTGTGAGAGTGTCTCTGTCTGTCTGTGCGTCTGTGAGAGTGTCTCTGTCTGTCTGTGCGTCTGTGCCTGTGTGTGAGAGTGTCTCTGTCTGTCTGTGCATCTGTCTGTGCCTGTGTGTGAGTGTGTCTGTCTGTGCGTGTCACTGTCTGTGCGTCTGTGCCTGTGTGTGAGTGTGCCTCTGTGAGAGAGTGTCTCTGTCTGTCTGTGCGTCTGTCTGTGCCTGTGTGTGAGTGTGTCTGTCTGTGCGTGTCTCTGTCTGTGCCTGTGTGTGAGTGTGCCTCTGTGTGAGAGTGTCTCTGTCTGTGCGTGTGTGTGAGTGTGTCTGTCTGTCTGTGCGTGTCTGTCTGTGCGTCTGTGCCTGTGTGTGAGAGTGTCTCTGTCTGTGTGTCTGTCTGTGCCTGTGTGTGAGAGTGTCTCTGTCTGTGCGTCTGTGAGAGTGTCTCTGTCTGTCTGTGCCTGTGTGTGAGTGTGTCTCTGTCTGTCTGTGTTTTATGCCTTTTGAGTTCTCAGATCTGGTTTTGATGACTCTTCTATTACAGCGGCCCTGACAGCCCCACAGCCTGTATTTCAAATCACAGGTTTATATTAATTAACGATCTCTACGTATTCTAATGTATTATCATTTTACATGGACTTGTATGGCAGATGCTCCACATAGTCTAAGTTTAATAACAAACACAGATTAAGACGTATGCACAATCATTGTAAGTAAGTTTATGTCACCTAAATGGAAGGAGACTACGTTTTCTGGAAGTTCTACAGAGTCAGTTCTTCAACGGACGAGCCTTCAGGAAAGAGGACTTTGCGCTGTCTGGGTTGTCTATAACCTGACCACCTGCATTCACTTTTCTCGTATTAACTTTTAGACAGAAGCAAATTTGAGAGCCTAAAACACCATAGATTATTTTACTATAAAAAAAACATCCACTGTGATTCATTCCTTACATTATTAAGAGTAAATTTGGCCAAATTCCACTGTATAAAAGTTCTCGCTCAGTTTGAAAGTCAGGACACTTCGAGCTCCTAGAATATCCTTATATGCACCTACATTCGTATAGCCAAATGATTTTTAATAATGAAAAGGATTTCCCTGCATGCCTGTTGGAAATCTTAGTTATTTAGACAGCGGTGTGTTCTGTTGACCTTCACGCTCTGAGCGCATTTTTTTTTTTTTTCTCTTCTAAAAAGACTGAGGCATTGTTCAAAGAAGTCTCGGTTACGTGCACTGCGTGCCTCTCCTGTTAAGGTCATAGACAGCTTCTCAGTAAGAGTGGGACGTGTAGACGAGCTGTTGCCATGAAAACGCCTTGACAGTATATTACCTTACTTCCTGAGCTCTTTGATTCTACTGTAGATGAAATACAGAAAATGATGATTTAATAGCTCAGTTAATGTGTGCTTGGCAACAAATCTTTTTAGGGATGTTTAATGAAAGGCTAAACATGTAGCACAGCCGGAACAAGGAATGTGGTGCCTAAATCAGCAAAATGAAACCAAGAAGAAGAAAAAAAGTCATGGTGGTGCAGCAGGTAGCATTTCCGACTGACAGTCCAGTGTCCTCAGTTTGATCCTGAGCTCAAATTACTGCCTGTGTGAAATTTTGCATGTTTTCTCCATGTGTCCATGTGGGTTTCCTCTGGGTCCTCTGGTTTCCTACCTCCCATTAAAAACATGGTGGTAAGTGGATTGGCTGTGCTAATTGCCCCGTGTGAGCGTGCGTGTGAGCGTGCGTGTCTGAGAGAGAACCTACACACAGTGTTCCTGGGATAGGCTCCAAACACACTATGGCCCTGACCAGAAAATATCAGTTACTGATGAATAAATGAATGAATAAAAAAACTTGAGCAACTGTTAAAGCTAGTAAGAAGCAAATATTCTAAAGCACTACATGCTAAGATGGTTTACGATGGAAAATACATTGATAATCAGGAAGTACAGAAGTTCGACACCATGAGCGCCATTTTAGTAAGCCGCCCTATCGCCACAGAGGCTGGATACCGTGGGAAACATGTAGCATTTTTCTGAAATCGTCTTCTTGTTTCTTATTTTGATGAATTATCCTTGTTTGTATTATGATAAATTATGATGTCCTATGTTAAGACATCAATAGATTATTTGAGCGGATAGTATTGACAACAGTTAACCTCCTCATGAGTGCTTGAATAACTTTGGACAGTTTAACGTATGTTTTCCAAAAGGTGGCACTAGCAGTTTCGCGAAACAGATAAGGAATGTTACGGTGGGCTTCTCAAAATGCCGTCTACGGTGGTACTTCTGCGTATGATGTCAGTAATCCATCTCGCTCTGCTCTAACTTCTTTGGTAAGAAGTATAGCTGATTATTTCTTAATGTATTTTATAATACTTGGATGCAGGTAGTTTTAATTGTATCCCTTTGCCTTATTCAGTAACCCTGCTGTGTTATGGTGACAGTTAATGATATGATATATGTCAAATATGCAGATAGACATCATAATATGGAGCTTTAAAATCTAATTTTTGAAAAAGTAGTTCTTTTTAACCAGTACGTATATTTAAAAAATATTCAAGACAGGGATGGCACAGTGGTGTGCTGGTTAGCATTGTCACCTCACAGCAAAAGCTCCTGGGTTTGATCCCTGGGGTCGAAACGGGCGCCTATCTGTGTGGAGTTTGTTCTCCCCGTGTCTGTGTGGGTTTCCTCCGGGTACTCCGGTTTCCTCCCACAGACCAAAGCCATGCACAGAGGGGATTAGGCTGATTGGCTACTCTAAATTACCTGTAGGTGTGAATGTGAGTGTGAATGGTTCTCTGTCTCTGTGTGTCGGCCCTGCGGTGGATTGGTGACCTGTCCAGGGTGTACCCTGCCTCTCGCTTGAAGTCAGCTGGGATTGGCTCCAGCTTCCTTCGTGACCCTGAACAGGCTTAAGTGGAAGAAGACAATATCCTATCCTATTCAAGACACAGGCACTTCTGACAACAATACTAAATTAAATCAGGATTAAATAGCATTACATGAGAAATGACTAAATTAAATTTAACAAAGTTAAAAAATACCATTTTATGTATTTTACTAGACTTTTTGAAAGGTAATATTGTGATTATTATTACAAACCATAAGTTGTTAGACCCTTATAGATGGTGATAATAGAATTTAATACTGGCCTGTGTCTTCTAATGAGTGTACAGTCTATCTCTATACAGGATTCATTATTCTCTGCCTGTTACATTTAACTAAAGTAAAATGTGCACTGCTGTAAGCCAAAGTGAGGCAAGAAAGCAGACATCATCTTTTTAGTGTCATAAGCCACGGTTTGAACTATAGTTCTCTGCAGATTGGTAGCACATGTAAATATTCTGACAGCATTAACTTTTCCATTTACATTACTTATGAATCTCCAGATCCTTATCCTGGCACTCTTTCTAAGCCCGCATCGTGTAGCAACTTCACGTTCACTAGCTCACGTCACACTCTGTTGTGCATAACAAGGCTAGCTGTGGAACGTGACCAAGTTTGCGGAAAGCCCCTACATGCCTGTCTAACACTAACACACACCCGTTGGTGATCAGCGGTGATGTTTTTGGGAGCGGCCCTTTAGCCCAAAACAACATTCCTCCAGCGGCTGTGGTATAATGCGATGGCACAGATTAGAGGCCTACACGTCTGGTCTTCTCCTGTGCCTACGTGCTGTTTGGCCAGCGATGCTCTGCAGAAGGCTGGCACGAGCCATCACACATGCGCAAACACCCTCAGCAGCCTTCCTTCCCCCTTGCAGACCAAAAGGAGTCGACTCAGACTGCGAATTTACGAAGTAATTAGGACTTCCTTTGTTGATGTCCTGGGTTGATTTGGGTAAAGTAGGGCTGAGTAATATGGCCCTTAAGGAATGAGGTCACATGTCAAAAATGCTATAGCGCAAAAGTAATGTTAATTCACTATATGACCAAAAGTATGTGGACACCTGATCTTCACATCCATATGCAGGGGTTTCCCTAAAGTGTGTGTGGTTTTTTTTGTTTGTTTTTTTAATCACAAATATTGAAGACCTGGTTTGCCAAGATTGATGGTGATGAACTCAAGTGTCCTGCACAGTGCCCTGACCTCAACCCCACTGAGCACTTTTGGAATGAACTGGAACAGCTGTACCCCAGACCTCCTCACCCAACATCAGGGCCTGATTTCACTTGTGGCTGAATGAGCACAAATTCCCGCAGCCAACATCCAGTGGAAAGCATCCCCCCCGCCAAAAAAAAGATGAGATTATGATAACAGCAAACTGGGACTAATTGTGCAGTGGGACATCCAAAAACACATGGGTGTGTTGGCCAGGTGTCCACAATCTTTTGGCCATATAGTAAATGTGCGTAAGAATACTGTTTCATCCACCCATTCATCTTCAATAACCACTTTATCCTGGTGATCCAGAGCCAATCCTGCGAAGATGCTGCAAATTAGGAGTTACTTAATACCTTTTTAGATTCATTTGTTTGTATTACTTAATTACGTGATTCAGACACTCTGAAATTGGTGCCATTCCTGCTTAATTGTAATAAAGACCAGGCCCTTGGTAGAGCTTTGGCCAATTTGATTGTAATTAATTGTTAGATGACATTTATTCATGAGCAGTCGGCCCCCGCTGTATCGCGGTTCAACTATCGCGGCTTCACTATATCGCGGATTTTCGAAATTTGACTCGCGGAATTTTTGGGCTTTCGCGGGACTCTGGAATAAAAAAAATCATTTAAAA
>JAQLOM010000035.1:6346783-6361653 GCA_030068315.1 Chrysichthys thysi
TGTGTGTGTGTGTGTGTGTGTGTGTGTGTGTGTGTGTGTGTGTGTGTGTGTGTGTGTGTGTGTGTGTGTGTGATGAGGTTGGGTGTGAACTGAAGAGGATTCTACTTGTATTTTTTTCCATAATAAGCAGGGTGTGTTAAACAAATCCATAATTTTGATCGTTATTTCTATTGCTAAGCGAGCTATACTTTTCCATGTTGAATTCGGTTATTGTCCTGGTCAGTGTGTCAAAATTATTAAATACACACATGTTAATGACACAGACACTTTAATGCAGAAAGTTCTGTTTAGTTGGCTGCTTTGTTGCTTCACCTATACTTGGTCAAAAGTGTGTGGACACCTGACTATAACATCTATTCGTGAGCCGTCCTCAAAGTTGAACGCACGCAGTTGTCTATGTATGCCATGGGATTAAGATTTACCTTCACTGGAACTAAACCTAGCCCAAGCATATTCCAGCATGATGATACCCCTGTGACCAAAGCAAGCTCCATGAAGACATGGTTTGGTAAGGTTGAGTGGAAAAACTCAAACCCCACTGAAGACCTGTCGAATGAACTGGAACACCTTGTGCCAGGCATTTTTGATGGACATCAAAGCCTATACACTTGTTCTCTTGTGGCTTAATGGGCTGATCCCTTCAGCCAAAGTCCAAAATCTAGTGGAAAGCCTTTTCAGAAGAGTTAAGGTTGTTATAGCAGGAAAAAGGGAACAATTCAGTATTAATTCTCATGGTTTTGGAATGGGATGCGCAATACATTGGGTGTCCATATACTTTTAGTCATATCGTTTAATTCAAAATGCAAAATAAGACGTACATCAGATTAAAAACACTAGCGTTCCGATAGAAATGTCAAACTACAGAAACTTTATCCTGCCATTATGTAACAGGATATGTTTGTCCTTCAGTGTGTCTGAAACATGTTTTTATTCACCTGTATTAAACACTTACTCTGGAATATTACATGTCCAATTCTACGAGCCAATTTCTAAAACTCTTCTACACTAACAAGAGCACGATGGATGCTCCAGGAAGCCTTTTAAAATTCAGCAATTGTGTTTTATACTGTTTTTATTGTGTTTATTATAGTTCATGGGGAGGTTTTTTGGAAAAGAAAACGAGAAAATAAACCAAAACAAGCCAAAGCAGAACCAACAGGCTAATTAAACAGGCTATTTACAGGCATCACGCCTCACGCTTTTACATTTGCTTATGCCTCGATTATTATAATTTTAGTTTAATATAAATAAATTCAGTGATGCAATAATATAATCATATCACTGCATGTCACAAACATGAGAGCGGTTAATTAGTAGTAGCCCAGAAACAAGGGTTTTAACACAAACGTTTTTATTTTTTTAAATCTTAGCTTTAAAAAAAAATGTTAGCTCTTGATATTTTGCTGAAATACTTTCAGAAGTTAAAACAGTGCAGTAGAAGAGCCATATCCTAAACAGAAATGTAAAAAAAAAAGTGTCCCTGCTCTTCTTTGCAAATGTCAAATCCAAATTTCTGTTTGGAAGAATTTGCCATATATGCTGACATGCGTTTGGCGCAGACCTGCTTCCTGTTAACAGTTTTCTTTGTGGGGGAAAAAGAGCCCATGGTTATCTATATATCTTAAGCTGCCGACAATATTTGACGACATTAAAGACAAATTAAAGACATTAGGGGGAAAGAGAGCCACTTCAGCACATTAATAAACACACTCTGTACATAAACACAGGGCAAGAACCTCTAAGATTGTGTCAGGAAGTATTACTCCTTATGAAGACACCGAACAGATGAAGAGTGATTAAGAATGCAAGACGTTAAACATTCTCTCTCGCTCTCTGTCCCCTATCGTCTATGACTAGGCAGGAGGATGCTGCTCTGTGTGGCTTGATTTATGTTGGATATGTTTTATTAATTTACACCATTATTTATTGATAAGCTTTCAGATTTTTTTCATGGAGGATTTAGTTTGTTCTCTTCAATGAGGGAGGGAGGGAGAGAGAGAGAGGGAGGGAGAGAGAGGGAGAGAGAGAGAGAGCTTTTGGGTAATGGGAAATCAGAATCCGACTACTTTGAGATCAGGAAAACAGCAGGATTCTCAGCAGTGTGCTTCAATACCCAGGCACTTCAACTGATTGAGGTGTCATCCACAGACTTGCTAACATTCATTTGATATCTGCATACCAATAAGGATAGTTCTGTGGTTGGTTGGGCTGAATAGACTTGCTGTTAAATTTATATGTTCATGTCAGTGTTAGGGACTCATTTATCAAAAACGATAAGGACGAATCTGTTCCTACATCATTCCCCAGAGCATTTCCATACGCAATATGGCTTTCATGGCAATCCAGTTAAATTAGATTGGCGTCCTCTAAATTATACATACAGATTAAAACAAATAATACTAGCCGTTAAATTAGGACTGATGTGTTAGTACCCCATAGCTGGAGTAATTGTCATTGGCTGACTGCATAACTGGAGGTCTAGCGAATGTGCTTCAGGCCCTCTGTTACAGTTTACTCATCGTTTTGTCGTTTAGCTCTCTGTGAACTTGGCCTTTTTATTTTGAGATTGGTTGGACATCAAGTGTAAAATGGATATGCCAAAAGCGTGCTTGATAATTCACTGATAATTGACATTTATCGGCAAGCACACATGGTTATGAAGAATATCAGCATTCCTGATTGTTTTGTAAATCTGTTTTTGAGAAACTGAGGTTTTCATAACATAACATTTTCATGACAGGTTCATAACATTTACACGCAAATTTACTAAAAGATTGATTTAATAAGGGCCATTTGTTTATTCCTGTTTGCACTCCTGTTTGCTATTTTTGTGGCCAGAAATGTGCACCACTGTGCTGCTGTGGGTAGAGTGGCATTCACAACCCGACCTTTAATTTCGAAGCCACTTTATTCCAAAATTGCGTTTGTCTCACCAGCTTTTAGTACAAATGGAGTGAGAAAATGGTTCTGTTCAGTTTTATTTATGTGGTGCTTTTAACAGACAGTGCTTTTTATCACGAAGCAGCTTTACAGAAATCTGAATGTAGATTTAATCCCCTAAGAACAAGCCAGAGGTAACAGAGGTGAGGCAACTCTGAGATGACCTGAGAAAGAAACCTAGAGAGGAACCAGATTCAAACCAGACCCCAGATTATAAATTGTTACTCTTTTACAGTTGTATCCTGCGGTATATAAACAATCCTGAGTGTCAGGGAATCCAAATGGAGTTGTCCGCTAAAGACACGGTGAGCATAAACTGTTCTTTTTTTTTTGTTTTCTTCTGAAAGTGCAATCGTCAGGTTATCCATGCAGGACCATCACCAGCAGCAGAGAGTAAATCACAAGTACAGCTGCTCCCCGAGTTACAATAGCCCGACTTACAATTTTTCGAAGTTATGATGACGATTGTGATCCGCTAAAAATTGTAAAATATTTAGAAAATATTTAAAGTTCACGGGCAGGCATTGCTGGCAGGCCAGCGTAACAGTGTTAGACATACGTGGATGTTCAGACGATGCCTGGAAGTACGCGGACGACACCCGGAAATACACAGCCGACACCCGGAAGTTCGCAGACGATGCCTGGATCACTCGCCTTGTGCAATACCTCACTCTCTCCAGCAACTCATGGAGTTAACTTGTGTATCGGTGTACTGTACAGTGCATTACCGCAGGTTTTTTGTGATTATTAACGGAACAGCTTCAAAGGCAGCTGTCTGTAGCCGGAGCTCTGTATTTGTGTGGCGGGGTGTCACGGCTGGACGGAGCTCAGAGACACAGTGCTGCTGCCTCCACCAGGTGTGCGCCAATCCTGGACAAACTCTCTGTCTTTAGACAGAAATGTGATTTAATGAAGTCTTCAGTGAGTGTGTGTGGTCTTCTACAGGAAAAGACTCCTGGGTAGGCTAGGCTATGCTGGGCTAAGCTAGGCTGAGATACCTAAGCTAGGCTAAGTGGTTCAACACAGAGGGTCAACATATTTTATTTGCGAGTTAAGATGGTCATGGCGGAACACATCTCCATCGTAACTTGAGGACTACCTGTACAGAAAGCGTCAAGCAGAAGTAGTCAGCTGGTCTCTTCTATTCTAGTTTCTGTTTTTGATAGGTATAATTGTCCCTTGCCACATTTTTATTCCAGTTGTAAACTGGATTGTTGGATTTCACAGAAAAATGCACACACTTTTATCCAAGTGTTACTACCATTCAAATATTTATGTAAAATCAATAAGTGACCGAGAAGTCAAAACATCACAAGTCAGCTAAATGATTATTGCTGCCACTAAAATATCACCATGAAACCTACATTGTGCACACTTGGAACCTGCTTTGTTTCAAATCAACTGCATGCCTAATCATATTATTTGTCACACCCAGAAAAAACAAGAATATGTAACATTGCAATCTCATGGCTTATTAATATGCCATTATTATTACACAGATTGGGACCATCCTAAAACAAACAAACAAAAAAAAAAAACTAAAGTAAACTAAACAAAAAAAATAGCCCTATGTTTGTTGTGCATCCAGAATCTGTTTCACCTTGCCATTTATTTGGTTTGTTTTAGAGCTTGCTGGGCAGCATGTTGTTGCTCATGTGCCTGCGAATATCTCGGTGCTGAAAGTGTTGGGGCGTGTGTTTGAGGCAGTGGATGAGTCATCTGAATGAGCGATGCTGCTCTCTGTGGGCTATGTCATCTCAAGGATGGCAGACATTACAGAGATTAAGCTCCAAGTTGACAGGCAGTGTTAGCGTTAGCTGCTAATGACTAAGCTGTTCTATTTTCTAACCTGTTCACTTTTAGCCACTGTGTCTGGAATTGGATCCGAGTAACAGAACCTTAACTAAGAAAGTCAAATTATACTGGTACTAAAAATGAGGAGCTGGCTAAGAGGGGGGTTTATTTCATATTTCATACGTTAATGTGACCCATTCAGTAATCATGTACTGCTGGAATGTGTACTGTATGTGACATGACAAACCATTGTTTGGGAAGCACAGCTATTGAAGTAACACCACTGAAGCAATTGTACTGTTTTCTACATGGTTGTGATTATCCCTGCTATTTTATGTGTCAACCCCTAGGTGCAAAAGGAAGAGTTCAGTTAGGCTGTGTGAAGGACAGTACAGGGCTGTGTTGATGGACACTATGCAGCTACTGTCCCTCTCTCGAAGATGAGTCATTCCTATTCGGTTTCAATACCCGCACCCTATGTAGACACAAAGGGCTCATTCTAAACTTACAAAAAGACAATGATTCGTAGATAGAGGTAATTATATACTAATGAACACATCCCTATGAATTCCATAATTTATATTGCAAATTAATTATAGTCTGTTTTTGCTAATGGATACCCTGAAAATCCTACATTTTCCAACATTGGGTCACATGTCCTTGTCATTGCATTTAGGGGCCAAAATATTTCCCTAAGGTGCAGCGCATCCCCATCTGCAAATGTCTGAAGAACCACTGACCAAAAACATTCCACACTTTCAGCAAAAACCTTATGTCACTTATTAAAGAGGGTCTGAGGCTCCTTGTTATTCGCTAGTGCTGCTCAAAAAAGAACCAATTCAACTTCCCGTCATACATCATTTGTTAGTTTTGCCAGTACAGTATTGTTTATAGTATAATCAACTGAGGATACTAGGAATGTTAGTGACTAAAGCCAAGTTCTTTAAGAAGTTAGCAGTGCCGCTCACTCCTGCATCTCAGTATTTATGTTAAAATGACCAACATGGCATAAAATTAAATAAATATGATACAAATGGCCAGTGGTCTGTATGGCTTTTTGAATACTGGGTAAACAGAAGAGATTTAGTAGGGTCGTAGGCTGTAACAAAGGCATATGTCTATTTAATACAAAGTAATCACACTTTTGTCATGTTTATTTAAAGATTTGGAAGATTATTTATTTATTTATTTATTTGCATACATTTTTTCAAATGCTCTTATCTAAAGACAGAAAACTGATTTTTTTTTTTTTCCCCCAGACCCAACTTCACTTAATTACCAAAGTTACCCTTACCAGCTAAACCAAATGATGTGACTTGGAACTCTTCTAGATGAAATTAAAGACAGTGGTTATAGTGGAGAGCCCACAGACATTCGTAGAGCTTTCCACTTCCAGAGACAGGCAGACACTGAGAGCAAGTGATGCAGAGAAAGGTTTTGACAGCAGTAGGAACAAACTGACCATGTACACTGGCCTGCAAATGTATAATTTACTGTTCATGCATCACCTACTCTAATGCTGAAATGATGTTTTCCTACAGACTTCCATGTATCACATAATCCATTAAGCATGTCCTACAGCAAGAGCTACAGCTGTTTGCCAAAGAAAAAGAACTCATCCTCTGAGATGAACAGGAGCCACCACCCCTTCATGTCTTGCTCTAATGATGTTTCTATTGTGACCAACCAGACCACTGCCAACAGTGGGAGGAGCCTTTGCTTTCCCAGCTTCTGTCTTATTACTAGCATGTTTGGCCACCTGAGGTCATTTAGTCCATCCATCCATTATCTATACTGCTTGTCCATCAGGGTTGTGGGATAATTGAAGCCAATCCTAGCTGACTGTGGGTGAGACGTGGGGTTCATTCTGGATGGGTCTCCAGTCTGTCATGGTTCATAGAGATGAACATCCATTCACACTCACATTCACACCTATGGGCAACTTGGAGTACCCAGTCGACCTAATATGTGTTTATTTGGACCGTGGGAGCAATCCGGAACACCTGTAGGAAATCCGCATGAGGAGAGCATGCGGACTCCACGCAGAAAGTCTCCAGTCAGATGGCAAGTTTGAACCCAGAACTTCTTTCTGTGAGGTGACAGTGCTAACCACTGCACCACTGTGTCGTGAGAATTTATTCCGTTAATGGTGTTTATTGGTACTAACTGGGTCTATAAATAGATACAGCACTATACATTGTTTTTACGCAACTAGTTTACAATGCTGCCTCGCTACCTATGGTTATTTACTGTATGTGTAAGCATACAGTAGCTTGCTTGTCTGCTTATTTTTATTTTATTTTTATTTATTTTTTTAGCATCAGCCTCATTGACAAGGATAGGCTTTGAGTTTAATGTTACAGGACTATAGCTTGAAGGTGTGTATTTATTAAAAGAATAGATTTGCCTAAACTGATAGACACTTTGCGTGTACTAGAATTTTATTTATGTGGGATCTTGATGCATTGGTTATTTGTAAGGTTTAACATTTTGTATTGTGGCAAGCAAGGTTCTGAATGGACTGATTTTGGTCTGGCTATGTTGCTTACTGTGAATTTGCCACCAGCTTTTTAGGGTCCCTTGTCCTTGTAGTACCTGACGAAGGATGATTTGCCACCAGTTTTGTAAGACGTTGTGAACAGCGAAATTAAGAAAATGGATCAGGTCTTGCTCATGGGTTGTGGGTCGTCACCAGTTCAGGCGATCCTGATGAGCATCCCCTTGCTGCTGTAGTGGTGGATGCATTGAATGAGCCCAGTACCCCATCCATTCACTGCAGAACCCATGGCTAAGGTTATTCTGCTGTGCGACTGCTGAACTGGGGGGTGAGGCTCAATTTGAAACTTGCAGCTAGCCCATCTATAGATATAAATACAAGAGAAAACACAAGAGCAGACAGATAGTGTGTGTTGAATTTGGCCCCAAACATGAAGTTACAAAAAATAGGAAGTTGGAAAAAAAAACATGACGTATGACTCCTCTAGACCCACTTCTTCTACAGTGATGTGTCCACTTTACCTACAGGTAGTAATATTAAATAATGGCTCTTTCTCCATGACAAATGTTCTGCATCTACACACTGAGCACCTTGATCCCATTTGGTGTCAGTGATGACTTTAGTGTTCAGTGTTTTCTAGAGGACTGATATATGACTCGATGAAAAATTTGTTTGGAAAATGAAAATGTGTGTTGCCTGCTTTGAAGGTTGTGATATACCCGAATTTTCTGCTTATCTAGACACATTACCAGAGACAACATTTCCTGTTTATGCTCTTACTTGACATCAAGACTGTAAATTAAAGGAAGTAGTGGATTTGTCAGATTAGCTTTTTTTCCTTGTTGCTGGTTTGTACTGCAGATAGCACAATGTTAGCCATGTTTGGAAATCTAAGCATTATGAACATGCATTGAATTCATTTTTGTCATTCTTTTTGTGTTTGGCAAGCCAGAGAATCCGCTTGCTCCTCTTTTCTATTACATATGAGCTATTTGCACAGGTTTTAGTTGCTTGTGTTGTCAGGAAGTCAGTCTTTATTTATTGTTTTTTCAATAAATACTGATATGGCTACCCATTTATGAGGCTATATCATCACACAAATAACAGCAATTTAATTATTTTATACTTTATGGTCTTATTGGGCATTTTCCCTCTACATGGTCACATGATTTATGCCTTCATCACAAATGAATATGATTCAGTCCAAAACTGTGTGTCGCAAACATGATAAAGGGTTTGTTGGATCTTATCTTAATTAATCTGTGAGATATCAGTGTTTACTTAGAGAAATCAGATATTAGGTCATAAATGCAGGTTTGTGTTATTAACCAAATTGTTTAGATTTTCTCTTCTCAGGCTCAGACATAAACCAAAAGATTGATTGGTTGTTCCACTAACAGGCATGTCAAGGATTTCACCTAGCTGACTTGCACTGTATTTTTAAGAGAACACGGTTTCCCACTATGTCCTGAGCATGAAGGCCTAGACCTTCACCAGTAACTGTTCATTGCTGTGACTCAACAAATCCCAACTGCAGGGTGCTATGGTTTAAGATGGGACATTTAACAAAATCAACATCCTAATCAAAGCAAGGCAGGTTGCCAGATCACTTGTGGGGAAAAAAAAGGGGGTGGGCTACTACTATCTACTCAAAAAGCAAAGGAAAACAACAAATACTTAAAAGGTTTTTTGAGAAATGTACTCAAATGGAAGTGCAAGAACATCATAAAAATGGGGGAAAGTGCACATTTAGTATATTGTAGTGCATGAGCACAAAAAAAGGGTTGTGATGACGCATGAGCATCAGGTAATTTTTGAAACAAATGTAGTGTTCCTTGTTTCCTGGCTACAATGAGTGTGTATTATGTAATTAAGTGCAGTTCAGTACATGGCAGCTGTCCCCTTTTGCACCCATTAGGCTATTAACATTTCTCGGAACTGGGCCAGATGAGGCTGATCAGGCCGTCCGTCTGTTTTTTGTCTCAGTTTTAGGGTAACATCTGTACTTCAGATATTCCGCCATTAGATGTAGACGTCTTTCGCGGTGTCTAATCAGCGTACTCAGTTTTAGATGAGAGGCACAGCATGCTTCATTTTATGTCTGTCATGAAGAAATGTGGTACTGCATTATATGCTCCACTGAGTCAGTTATTCTTATTTGTGTTTGGAGAGACCGAACTGCAACTGGTAAGAAATTATGAACATTAAACCGTTCTGCATATTCTGTAAAGAATAATCAACCAACTAGTTTGATGATGACAAAAAAAAAGAAACACTTTTGCAACTTAGACTTATTGAAGTGTCTCTATTTATATGTAAAGTTTTAATAACATGTTGCACTCTAGATAGCCAGCACGTAGGATCTAAAGGCATGCATCTGATGGCTATTTAAAGCAGGTAGTGTGTAAATGTTGCTTTGGTATTCATTCCTACTCAGCATGTGGCTGTGGGGCTTATTGCAGGCTTACGGTCCTGAACAACAGCTCTGAACAGATTGTTGTTGTGGAGTTGTAGTAGATCAGGAAGATCTTGAAACTTGACAACCTCAATAATCAACTGAACTGTGGCAGTTGTCTGAATCTGAAATTCTGTCATAATGGGCCTAATTGTGATTAATGGTAGGATTGTGCTTAATGGTAAGCTTATTTTTTTTGTAATCGGTGACCTGACTTTTGCAGGTTAATGACCAGTCATCTTATTTGTGTTGGAAGCTGTTTAGTTTTCCATGTGGTGATGGAAAACAAATGGTCTAGCCTTTTATTTTTACCCCATAGAAACAGTACATGGTCTGTGCTCATGGGGTTTGAGAACACTTACAATATTACTTACTAAAAAAGGACCTGTATATTTACATATTTGTTTGGTGCATTAATAATGTTCCCATTTTTAAGAGAAAATACTACAATTCCAATTAAATCATTTCTTGTGGTTTCTAATCGATTTTCTTATATTGTTTCATTTTTGTTCATTTGTATAAAAGGTGGAAATAATTCTCTAATGTAATTAACGCACTTGCTTGATTCAGAAAATAAAGCATAATAAATCAAGAAATTTTGCATACCCTTTTTCAGTAAATGTTGCAGCAAAAAAAGAAAAGAAAAGAAAAGGAATAGCTTGTGAATAATAACCTACCAGTACAATTGTGCAATATGTAAGGAGTAATGCACAGTTTGGGGACGTGCTGTAAAAGAAAAATAATCATTTGGCTGACCTGATGTGGCCATGATGTTAACACCCTGAAGTTCATTATCTACCAATCACCGCAAGTGTTTTAGTCCTGTTCTACTGCAGCAGGTTAACAAGTAGTATATTTTCAATTTTCTTAAGTAAATTGTCACATTATGCTCTTTAAGCCTTTATAGTTGCATTGAATATTGTGGAACGTTCAAGAAGCAAGTCAGTTTCTATCATCACTTACAGTTTAACAGCTACACCCTCACCAGCCTCTGTTTTTTGTTTTTTTGTTTTTTCTCTCTCTCTCTTGCTGTTAATAAGACAAAAATATTATACGACAATTACAGCTTGCCATGTTACTGAGAAACCAGACAGCACCATGGAAATAGTACGGACTCTGGAGACTCTTTCCGTATATCATGAAAAATAAAGCATGTCCTTACAGATTGATTGATTTGATCTTTTACTTTAATAATCTTTTTGCTTAGTAACTGCATGTATTAAAATCTACTCATTGCTTTTCTTAGTTTTTACTGTAGATCAGTGGTCACCAGCCCTGTACCTTTCTGCATGTTTCATCTCCAAGCAAAATCAACCACACCTCTTTTAGGTATTCAGGAACTTCTTAAGGTCGTGATTAGATGGTCAGGTGGGTACGATTATGGTTGGAGCTAAAATCTTGGAACAGCCAAGGTGACCACTGGTCTAGATTATGTTGATTCCACCATTCAAGCCTTTGGGAAAGAGTTGCGACAGACATGGTAACATGTTAAAAAGATCATTGATATAAACCTCGATTAGAATGACACCTTTTGACAAGTAAGGTTCAAGAATGTCAGAGCATTCACAGCATCATTGCGTGGCAGTGCTTTCATTTCCTGACACCATACCTAGACAAACTAGACTGCATTTCCGCAGAGAAAATACAAATTGCTTGCTCAAATGTTCCCAGCACCAGCAAGCACATTAATAACTCCTCAAGGTCCTAGAGAGCACCAGTTTTTTGTGGAATTTCACGGGAAAAATGGGAATACCGAACAAACGGCAGGGGGTAACGTAACCATATGAACAAGCCATCATGCCCAGATTTGCATGGATGTCTTAGAGTTGGAACAGTGTCTCTAACTAAAAAAAAAAACGGGTGAACGGAATAATAAAAATAAAACTTAAGAAGAATAATAGTGTGCCCGAAGAGCAAGCACACTAATGATCCTAACCTGAAATACATTTTTTCAATATTTACATATCTGTAAATCCTTTGCAGTCATCCATATTCACAGATGTCCGGGTGGCTCTGTGATGCAGACTCAGCACTGATCTGCATTGGTCTATTGAACGTTTCACTTATAGCTTGCTTTGGTGCGTCTGCTTGTTTGTAAGTAAAATGTAACCGTGGCGAGGCAGAATCCGGCTGTGACAGATCCTGTGTATGCTTTAGCTGTTCGTTCCAGACAGTATCCTGCTGCAAATTGAATATCCATTCGAGGAGTTTTGAGGTGCTGAGTTTGATCTTGCACTCGTGCAAAAGCAAAGATTTCCATCCTGAAGCTTTTCCTGTGTCTGAAAGCTTACAGGAACGGCTTTACCTCTGAGTGTCGTAAAATGCTTACACTGGAGACTCCTTCCATCAGTGCTGAATATCCCCGCATTTCTGTGAGATCTCCTTACAGGAAACATCACCATGTCGACAATTGCACACCTTTTTGAAACCATTTATGTGGATTTGCCTTGTAATCAGAAGTATCCAAACTGGTATAGATATTAATCACCACCATTTAACCCATGAGAACCAAGAAATAAACAGTGACTCTTAAGACACAATGGTATGATAACCTGACATTTCTGTTTCTGAGGCTGACTGTATATTGTGGTTAAACCATTTTATAGTAACCCAGCTATGTCTTCATAGTCGTCATGTATGTATCTATTCTGACCTTATGGAAACTATTTTGATAATGTTTAATCCAAAGCTTGTTTTATAGCCTCATTATAGGCTGCTTTGCTGCTGTTGATGCTCAGTGCATCTTGTGATGCAAAACAAGAACAGTCTCCAGGTATACATTTCCCATCTACAATCACCTCCACACTTCCTAAAGAACGTAAATCACTTTATTGTTTGCAGTTGGTAGAGCCAGCCTGAGGGAAACACACCAAAGCAAGGTGCCAATGCCAACAGTCAGTCAGCCAGCCTGCTGAGGACAAGCCTATGGTGTCCCCTGTTCAGTCCCTTGTTTTTCTTTGCTCCGAGCTATTTGCTAAGTATCAGCCAACAAGTCTGCTCACATGACTGATATCTTGCTATATCTACAGTGCTGGTCTGTTGATTGGTCTGGTGCTGTTGATGAAATGTCACTTTCAAAAGGCACCTTTTCATCATCTGGTCCCAGTGTTTGGACAGGGTGATGTAAAATCCATTGGCAAAGAAAAACAAGCCTTGACTGAGTGTTTAGAGACCCTGAAATGGGGATAGAATGTTAATGCTGTTTCTTTACACTGCTGTATTAAATTGTAGCAGTTCTGCTCTGTTGGAGAAAATGTGATCGATTCTTCTTAACTTTGATGTTCAGGTTGAGATGGTCAAAGAAATGTGATGCTGGCAAACATTTACTGTGGAATGGCTCATCACTGAACTGTTATTCAAGGTCAATCCATGTATCTGCCATGGACTTATAGACTATTCCTTTTGAACAAATTGTGCTGCTTCCATGATGTGGTAGCATTGATAGATTATGTTCGTTAGACCTATTCCTGCATTGCTTATCTAATTCACATTAACCTCTTTAAGGGCAGTTGTTAAACTCATTTTTATCACAGCACTTTTGAATTCTCAAACCTTACTGGTCCGAAGATCACTTTTTGAAACAGCAGCTCAAACAGTTGGTTCTGGTTGTAAGTCAAATCTTTCATTCATCTTCAGAAACCTTCTCATTAGTGTACTGGTGAATCAAGCCTATCCTGGGAACACTGGGCATGAGGCTGGAATAAACCCTGCACCGGTCCATTGCAGGGCACCATGGAGTTTTCAACCCACTAAAACGATTTTAGAGTTTGGGATACTGTTGGCCCTGTTTTAGTGTGAAAAGTCTGGAGTTGTGTGTTAGCGTGGATGAGGGAATACCGAGGCTTTTGTAAACAATGATGCAGACATCCACGTTCACTTCCTGATTGGGTCCTATCAGTCACGATGTACCTTACCCTGATTCCACACACACACACACACACACACACACACACACACACACACACACACACACACACGTGAGGCATCTAAAATAAAACAAACATCAGCAGCCTCAACTACCAGTTGTGAATCCAGCGTGGATAATGAATTACAAGCATTGCTGACCTTGTCTTTGCTGGTAGCTGTCGTGCAGTTAAATTCTTTATTTTCAAATGCTGCAACTGCCTACATGCACAGGAGGCAAACTATTATTTCAGCGATCTGCAACTAACCAACCAACTGCAGAATAGACAGTCTACTTCCTGTTCATGTTGGCATGAGCATGCCCAGTATATGTGAATGGTTGAGGGATGTGTGTTTTCAGGTGTGTCGGTATGGACAGAGATTATTTCTGATATGGATCATATCTAATATTGAGTTAAAGCACTCATCTGGATGGAGATGAATTTTTTTTTATTAAAGCATTGTTTTTCAACTAAAATGTATTAATGTGGGCGTAACCTTGGTGCATTTTCTGGTTTCTCAATGTGACAAGCTGCTTTTAGAAATTTTTTTTTTTTTTTTAAATAACAATTCTATTTCAATTAAATTGAACATTTGCTTGTATGTGGGTGCATGTGACTGCTTAACCTTTCATTATCTTTGCATACTAAAACTGGGTCTCCAGACAGCGTCTGTTCTAGTTTTGGGATTAGGTCAATACTGTGAGGTATTCAGGAGTCATTTCATCAGATCAGAGAAGAATGAGAGAGCGACAGACAGATAGAGAGACAGAGAGAGAGACAGACCGAGAGGCAGAGAGAGACGGCAGTGAAAGTGAAGCAGCTGCTGCTTGCTATTCCTGCAGTAATAGCGGTGGCTCTCTCTCCACCTGCACTTCAGTTCCTGCCTCAGCAATTCTGTCCTGCAGTGATGCATGAAACCGAACAATAAGACCAAGTATTTTCTGTGCATTATGTTTCCCTGCTTTGCTCTGTTCTAGTAGGTGCTGATAAGTGTTTGGCTGTGATAAAGTATGGGATTAACATTAGCACCTACGTTGCCTATGTAATGATGCCTTACATGTGACTATATTTGTGACTATAGATTTTAAGGGCGCAGCTAGATGTTCTCTATTGTTTTCCTGGGTCCACATGTGGACCATGCTCCGTCAGTTGATAACCTCTGTTTTAAGTAATTTCACAGAAGTAAACAAGTTTTCCTAGAAACCTTTTCACAATATATAGAAACAGCCTATATTGCCACAATGTAGTTTCTATACAGTTTCTGTACTCCACTGAAAAC
>JAQLOM010000035.1:6382772-6396578 GCA_030068315.1 Chrysichthys thysi
TCGTAACAACCAACGATTTATACAGGAAAAGTCATGAAGATTAACAAGGTTGCCCAAACTTTCGCATCCCACTGTATGTATGTATGTATGTACGTACAGACTCACTGTCCACTTTATTAGTTACACTTGTACCCTGCGATCGGCACAATGCATAAAATCAACAGGTGAGCTTTCCTGTGAGCTCTGTGACTTTAACTGTGGCATGGTTGTTGGAAACTACTGATCTACTGATGCAACACACTCTAGAGTTTACAAAGAATGGTGTGAAAAAAATTAAAGTCGTGATAAAAGTTGTGACAAGTGTTTCAGCATCAGGTCTTTAGCTAGCACGTGAAGATCTACATGTCAGTGACTGACATTATGGCCCTTTTTTATTGCTAATTCCCCCCAGTGGAACATCAAAGCTCATTTTTAATCTTTTAATTTCAGTTAGTAAGATGACTTGGTTTACAACACAAATTCTAAATTTCTTCAATTCGATTTGAATGAAAACGTTATTCTTCATGTCCTGACCCACAGGCACTATATTTTTGACACCTCTGGACTAGGACTAGAATATGCCTTCTTCTCTAAGCTCCATGATGGATAACATTGCTTTCCACTGGCTGTGTGTTGTGCCATCTTCCACATATTAGTGATGATAGAGGAACCTGAGGTTTGGGGTGCTCCTTTACGTGAGCCAAACCCAGACTCTTCTCTAGGAAGACCTTTTCCTCCAGGACGTAAGTTTCTGATAATGTGGCACGGATTGTCTCTCGTTGGGATCATGAGCTCTTTCCCTCCATATTTTCCAAATGGTTGTATGAGTGAAGAATCATCTGGGAATGTGGTTTTCATTAACTTTTGCTCTTTTGCAAGCTCCAGAAACCCACTAATTTCACAAATCCTTAGTGAGGAAAACCAATCAAATTCATCTCCCTAAAGTCATCCAGTTTAGCCCGTGGCAATCTCCTTTGATGACAGTTTACTTGATGTGGCCTCAGTTGACTACTGCGTAAAACTCTAACTTATATAGGGCTGGTCCAATAAACCCTTGATATGGGTAGGTGTGAGTTGAATATTTGGATAAACCTATATAAGGATGGTTTTTTTCCCCCCAGTTTAGTTTTTCTGATCAAAATAAATGTTGATTCTGCCTTATTTCTCACTATGCTGGTCACACATAGAGATGGGTCTTCCACACCTACTCTCACTCTGTATGGTATTATTAAGAGTAAATTGGCCAGGCCACAGAGAGTGAAGTGTTGTCATCCTCTGTGAGTTACTCATCCCATGTCCCAGCCCTCCAATCTTCTTGCATCCAGTGATAAAGATCTTGCATATGCATGGTGCTTTGGGCATGGAATGGTCCTGTTTTTCTCAGCTAGCGCAGTGCGGCCATAATGTCTGACCACTAGGGGGCATTTAAAAAAGCTTGCTCAGCCACCCTGATGTCATTGCAGCACTCCCTCCTCTTCCACCCAAGAATGTGCCGAACTCCCCCCCTCCGAGCAACACTACAAGCCCAGATTCCTCTGGTAAGACTGGTGCTTCTTCTTAAACTGTATGTTTCACCATTCCATTTGTATGCCTTGTATGTTATGCTGCTGATATGAATGTCTTTGTCAAAATGGAATATGCCATGTTACATTCTCTAAGCACTCTGTTTCATATCTGTTTTTTTTCTGTCTTTAAAGATTTCTTTAATTAAAGTGTCTTCCTCCATTACTGATGCAGATGTGAAAGCAGAGGACACTTCAGCAAATGCACACAAACCCTCCATAGCAGACCTGGACAACATTTTCGGCCCAGAAGATTCCCCTCAACCTGGAGACAGCGTCGCAGACAAGTGGGTCTGCTTCAGCGAGGAGTCACCTCAAAGACCACCGCTACCAAAAGAGCCAGCTCCACCTTTACCAAAATCTCCACCTCCTCCTGAAGAACCTGCCCCTCCTCTTCCTCCATCTGAACCTCCAAGAAACACCACACCCTCTCCTCCAGCCCCCATTCTGTCACCCAAAGATCCTTCTCCCCCGAAAGTGCCCCTTCTTCTGGATGAGGTAGCTCCACCTCCTCCAGACGAAACTGTCCAGCCTAATGCTGAATCTACTCAGCCTGTTCTTGATACAGAGTTGAGGTCAGGCTCAGCCAAGACTCCACCTGGTGCCCAAGAGATAAATGCACGTACAATCCCCCCACCACTGGCCCTTAACCAGGAAGATAAGAACAACCCCAGGGAGGGCAAACCAAAAGAGGACACAAGTGAAAGCAGTGCTTCGCCCAAAGAGGTTGATCAGGGCCCTAGATCAACACCACCTCCTCCTCCACCCCCCACATACAGGGCAGTGGTGTCATCTCCTGGGCCTACACCTGCAGTCACGAGTGGAGGAAGTGGCAGTGGTGAGTCATAGCGGCGCATCGTCCATTTAGCACTTGGTTCATATGGACACTTTGTTTTAAACTCTCAGAGGAAGTCATTAGTCATTGGCACACTGAAGAAAGAATGACTCAATCTCAAAAACACACACAATTTATACCACCAAAGAGCTTTTATTATTTAAACACTAATACAAAGTAATTAAAACATGAATGTTATTTTTTTTTTTAACTACAGTAAGAAGCGAGTCAGATCTAGGCCTAGTGTTCAAGTTCAAATTATTTAATATTTTCTTAAAATGAATTTTTCTGAATGCTTTGGGCCGTGAAAAGTGAAAAGTAACCCTTAAGACAGTGAGAAGCCTGGGTTTAAGTAAGTGATTTTAGACAATAATCAACGATTGTGTAGTGTGATATAATTTCTTTATTAACTAAAGAATGACACATCATACTTTTTATCCATTTCAAGGTCCATTTAATGTTTGGAGCATTTGCAAAAAAAAAAACCAAACAAACAAAAAAAAACCCCACTAAGGTTATATCATCTATAAGCAGACAGTGCCTTGCAGTTTGCCTTGAAGTCTCTTGAATAACATTTCTTTTGAAGTTAATAAGAAAAATGCAGCTTGTTACCAAGAAACATCAAAGCACAAATTCCTTCAAGCTTTGAATTTCCTGTTTCAGGAAACCCAACGCAGTAGCTTTTGCTCTGACACCGCATACAGCACTGTCACTGGAGACTTTCCAAAAAATATTTAGTAAAAACTTCACCCTGAAGATTACACATTTTTCTTTGTTAAATTACAAACTTATGGTTTCAATCCACTGATTATTAGTTTTAGATAGTGCCTTACATTTCCATAGTGCCATGTGATATGGCTGTTCCTATAGACACCGTAACGTTAGAATGAAAAACGTTTGTGTAGACCTGTGATTTGCCTTGCAGTCAGGACCTGTGGTACAACAGTTGTTATTCACTCACACTCTTGAAGGCGAAGATAGGAATAGCTAAACATGATGAGTGATGGCACTGACTCAGCACATGGAGCTTTGGTAATAGAACAGCCCAAGCATCAGGCAAAAGCCAGCTAGGCATGAAAAATGGGACAATCAACATGACTAACAGTCTAGGCTTTTAATAATTTCTTATGAAACCACTACAATACACCCATGAAATACATTCAATGTGTAGTCTGTTTCACACTGAGGAGAGTTAAAGATGATATGGCTGATCAGAAATGAGTACTATTAACAAATGGCTGTGAAATCATGTTGTCCCTCCTCCCTTAGCTGAATTTTATTTTAATGACCTGTCCTTGATGTGCAGGCTCCTCGTCCCCTGCACGCCCTGCCACGCCATTGGCTGCCAGCAGCCCTCCTCCTCCTCCTCCTCCGCCACGGCCACCCTCCCGTCCCAAACTGGCTCCTGGGAAAGGCAGCGTAGGGGATACGGTATGTGACGGCACAAAAACAGTTATCAGTGGCTTATTTTTGGTTTAGTGTCACTTTATTCTTTGGAGACTGAATTCATTCTGTTTTTTATTTTGCCCTAGCTGCATGTAATTTAGTAATATAGTATAGTAGACAGTTTATGGATGTTTCTCCATGTCTGCATGCAGTGTCTAATGAAAAATGTGTATTGGTCTGGGAAATGTTGCTATGGCTGAATTCTGACCAACAGCCAAAAAAAGTTATTAAATAAGCTTCTGGCCAAAATAATCTTTCTTTGTCTATAATATATTTTGACACCTCTACTCTTTTCATAAATATTTTCCCCCAAAATGAATTGGAAATATTTTGATTTAAAGGTCCACTATGTACGATTCAACCAACTGAATGCCCCTCCCTTACCCCTCTCCTTCCAAATGGGTATTAGAATGGACGTTGGCCATCAGGTGCTTGTAGCGTACTTCCAAGTACTTACATTCACAGTCTCTTGCTAAATCATTTTTTCCTCCATTGATATGATTCTCCATTTTTCAAAATTTGGGTTCCCAAACTTGTTAGCCAGCACCAACAAACACTGATTCCTTTTACTTTTTCTTTCTTGTCTTCCTTTCTCCTTCTTTGTCACCTTTCCGGTGCTTCCTTCTGGATTCACACTGCCACTTGTAAAAAAAAAAAAAGCCTCCTCTCTCTTGAGGTTTGTCCATTCTGGGCTACTATAGTGGCACAACATGGCGGCTCCATAGTGGTGGACCTGCTCCCTAGGTAGATATAAGGGGCTCATTCTAAACTTATGAAAAACACAACAATGTTTGATGTTCCAGGTAATTATACACTAATGAAAACATACTTATGAATACCATAAATATATTTTGGAATATATGCACCATTTCCACTAATAGATACCCTCAGAATCCTACATAGTGGATCTTTAAAGTAGATGGCATTTTGAGCAACTTTCCACCTCGGAAATGCAAATATAAAACCGGTCATTTTGTAAGTATTAACACCAGCATCAATGTTTTTCAGCACAGTACAGTCATATCATATAGTTTACAGCTCAAAAAACACATTTAAGTGTCTTCCCAAGCCAGTTTAATGAACATGGTGGTGGGGGGGTGCACAGTTCGTCAGTTAAGCGGCATTTCCTCACATAGTGAATGTTAGCAAGATATTAACTGTGTGAGGGAAAACTGATATTTGACATTTACATTTTTTGGCAGGAATTTGAACTTACGACCTTCTGTAGTCCAACGTCTTAACCCCTGAGCTACAACATCTACCTGCTGATAAAAGTCTAATCAGTGTAGTTTAGAATCACATACCAGCTATTGAAATTTTCACATTTTCCAAGGACCACCACACAAATCCTAAGCTCTGTTTGAGCTAAGGTTTAGTTTTTACTAAGCAAGTACTATTATTGTACAGCTTGCCTGTAGACAGGCTTTTTTTTTAAATTTTTTTTTTTTACCACCAGTAAAAATCTGCAATCCCTTTATAAGTTATATTACCAAGCTACTGATTGAAACTAATCCAACTCAAATAGTACTTTATTGAGGGTTACTGATATAATTTTGTACAGAACTGGAGATTAAGCTTCATAAAGCATCACAGCAGTTTCCCGGTTTCTGAACCTCTTTCCTTATCTCCGCACTCAGAATCGGCCCTTCAGCCCTCCGGTCCACTCGTCAAGCCCTCCGCCTTTGGCACCGCTAGCACGAGCAGAGAGCACCTCCTCCATCTCCTCCACCAACTCCCTGAGCGCTGCCTCTACGCCCACTGTCGGTAAAGAGCTCTCCGTGTCTGTGTCAGGTGTGACACCATTCTTCCTGCTCTGCATGTATGTCTTTGCAAATCGAATTGGTTTGCAAAGTCCAGCGTGGCTGCCTAGCTGACGGACTAGATTCTAAAGTAATCTTTTGTCTTGCAGTGGGACTTTGGACAGTAGTTTAGTTCACAGGTTATGTACCTTATGGGTATTCTTGATGTAAGGGTGGTGCATTGATGTCAACAGTTCCCTACAGTTGAGTGTCAACAGGTCCTTGTAGTAAAAGAATGAGCAGAAGACATTTCTTCTGCCTCTATTTCACAAATTTATTACATATTTATAATGAGAGTAATCCCTAACAGTGAGCCTGCAGGTGGTTCATTACATGGCGGTTGATGGTTTTAAACTGAAATTGCTCTGGAGACATATTAAAACCAACGCACAGTAGTTACACGTCAATAATTACATGTTGGATTTGGAATGCATTGTAGCGCAACCTTAGTGTAATATTAGTGTAATGCCGTTATGTTGTTGTAAGAAGCTTAGAAACTCAAGACTAGTAGAGTTGTGATGATGAATTGCAGTAGGCCTGGTGCCTTTTCCATGCCATCCATTTGAGTTGTTTTTGTTACTTCCATTCTGTACATTCGGCATTTTCAGTTTGAGCTGTGTGTCTGTGTAGCATGACCTTGTCTTGTGGTTAACAACTTATTTTTCCTTATAATATTCGTTGTTTTTGATTTGAATTGCTTTTACCTTTTGTTTCTGTTTTGACGTCTGTCTCGTCTCGTCTTGTGTTTCGGATGACGTTTTGTCTGATGTCGGAAGATGACGTTTTTGTAGACAAACTGCCCAGCTTTGAGAGGCGAGCTGACCTCCTGGCAGGTACGGTATGGGCCTTTCCTGATACGGTGGATGACTCAGTTGATACAAACTCAAGCCGTGGCTTGCAAATGCCTGTGTTACCTACAGTCCATTTGAACCAACTGGCTTAAGTCATCCTTTGGACTTATTATTCTGTATTTTGCCTGCTGAATAAACTATCGAAAAGATCAGCCATACTTTTCTGGTATTAGGGAGTTCATCTTTGCCCTCCTCCCTAATTTTTCCTCGAAGAAGGAAAAAAATCCCCTGCACATACCCACCACTGATAGGAAATACCACCCTTAATGTCAACAGTACAGAAGGCAGAAGCAGCTTGGACAGTTCACTTGAGTTTTCTCCATTATTGCATAATTCACTCCATTTGCTTGAAAAGACATGCGCTCATGCAGTTCATCAATTGCACACTTCTATCATTGCATTGCAATCCACACTGACACCATACACCTAGCTATGTATCATCCATAGAGTGTCCAAAGAGCACGTGTCTCCCAGGACACCCTTCAGAACCTGATGGAGACCATCCTCTAGCCAGACACCAGAAACACTCAAGCACACACAAAGGCCTCTGTGGGTTTGACGTCTGGTCTGGAAAGTAGCCCAGCAAGCGGCAGTGCTAATCAGTATGCTTCTCTCCTCTCTTCTAGGAGTGGAGTCCTCTTTAGACTTTAGACTTTAGACCTGGGTTTTATTTCCTGATTTCCATGCATTTAGTTTATGCCTGAGTGAAAATCTCACATTCCTGAATGGCTCTTATTGCAAAGTGTCACTAATAATACATTTCAGAATGAAAATGAGGAGCACACCCACATCACCCAAGACCCTTCAAAATGACATGCTCCTCACATTTATCTACCTCTAAAGCTTTTTAATATCATTTTGAGTTAAAGTACATGCTTTCTCTCCAGATTAAAAAAACAAAACAAAAGTTGTATCCATCAGTTTTACTCTGCTCTGTCACTCATTAGTGCCCCCTGTTGTTTATTTTCCGCACCACAGAGTGACAGTTTCGCTTCTGTACAGATCAGAGAAATGCACAGGAGTGTGAAATAATAGCAGGAAAGCAAGAAAAAGCTTCTATGTATTACTGAAAGCAGGCATAACTTGTTTATTTAAAAACCAAAAAAAACCAAAACAAAACGGTGTCTAATTAGAAACCAGGCCATTTCACCTCAAACGCACCCAGACTTCCATTTTAACAGACATATAAATGCCCCCCCCTTGTGTGTATAGATTTAAGATAATGATGCATGTTTCTGAAGTTTATGAAAATAAACCAATTGTATGATTTTATATTCTGATTAAATTGGCCTTTATTGTAGGGCTTCACTATCTATGCACATGGCAACACGTCATGATCGTAGCTTTCTTTTAATAACTTCATGACGCAGTTATGTGATTTTATATATCACAGTGTATGAAACAAACTTTTTTGTTTGCTTGAAAAGAAGCCTCCTAGAAACTCAATCGCGCCGTATTCATTTATAAATGTCCAGTTGTGAGATGTCCCAGTGTCCCCAGCGCAAGTTATACTTGTGCTACTGAATCACGACTGGCATGTAGTATTAATCTCACCTAGCTTTAGCTATCTGGAAGCTGGATAGACCTCTCTCATCTCTATTTAGTCAGTACGTGCATATGTGATCGCATGGGCTTGGGCACTTCATAAATATTAGTCATTTTCACAATGTTCATTCACAATTTGCAATTTACATACCAAGCTCAAATTCTGACACCGGGTTTGAGTGTGAAATGTATGGAATAGCAATACAGTTCATGCACCATGCCCCACATTTCATGTGTAAATTATGAATCTTTGATGAATGATGACCTTCCCAACTGGAGCCCTTTGACCTAAGCCCCTGGCCCCTTCTCTGTGATGTTACTCATGCTAGTGTCCTTCTCTCCCCCTTTCCGCCCCTACACCCTCCCCTTCTCATCCTTCTGCCTTCCTTCCTCCCCTCACACAGAGACAGACCAGCCCTCCCTCGTATGGTTTGACAGAGGCAAGTTTTATTTAACCTTTGAAGGTAAGTCAGGCTTTTTCACCCAAGGACGTAGCGCGTACACGCACTCGAGACTTATCTCCCCATCCTCATTCTCATCCACTTCTCCCTCCATCAGTCACTCCTCTGCCCACAGAGACTCCTTCGTTTTGGTCAGCCAGTGCCTCCTCCCTGCTCTCCCGCTCTCCTCTGCATCACAGCGCTCATCTGCTCATGTAACACAGCAGCCTGACCTTTCATTGAGAATCTTCTTTTTTTTTTTTCCACGTCCGGCACTAACCTGTCATCACTAATACATTTTTTTTTGGCTTTAATCTTTTTCATTTTTGGACTAGACACTTGAGCTAATAACCGCATGTATTTGAGTTGCATTTAATCTTGATTTCATCGCCTCATCATCTTGGCACCTGTGTTCATGAACGAGTTTATTGATTGTACATGCTGCATTTGCACCATTAATTGTGTGTGTGGAAATGAGTTACTAGATTGGTATGCTCCATAAACTGGCATGTCAGTTTACGTATACTGTATATGCATTTATGTACAGGATCCTTGATTTACTGAGGTAATTCATTAGTGTAATTAGAGGACGAGTAGCAAATGATTTGCAAGGGATTCTTTTCTGTGACGTCAAATGCAAAGCGGGGCACTGGGAAAGGATGGCACTGAAAGATTTTAGGAGTCAGAGTATCCCAGAAACATAAACTTTATTAATTCATCAAATATTACAGTGATCTGGAGTAGTGATATGCCTTTTAATAAACTGACAGAAAATAAGAGTGTAATGGAAAGCAAACATGGCCAGATGTCATCGTTTTAAGAAACCCGTCATTAGTCTGAGTAACCAAGGCATAATCTTGAGAATCTTCTCTAAAATAATGTCTTTTTGTTCTACTTTCTTTTAAATGAATTAATTTATTAATTTGAATAGTAAAGGCAGGCTTAGGCAAATTTGACACCTCCTAATAATTTGCTGGTGCAGTCGTCAGCCCTGAAGTGACGTTCAGGTTGTAGTAAATCATACTGTTGAATAAATCTTTTATTTATTTATTTATTTTGCATACAGTAGATGCTCAGTTTTTATGTAGAAATGCTCCAAATTTCATATTCATTAAAGCAAACACTGAACTCGGACAACACTTTTGCTCAGTTAACAGGTGCAAGCTGCTGTAGAATCAGCATGCATGCTGTCAAGATTGAATATGTTTTAAAATATACAAATTGTTAGTAAATCAGGTTGCCAGGTTATTCAATATCCACATCTAGTAACCAATAAAATGCCAACTCTGTGTATGTTACAAAAACGGCACTTGTGTGCAATAATTAGGGTGCTTTTCAGAAAAGTGACATTTACGTCTTTATCTTGAATTCCGTGTCGGGCGGTTAGTTTAACGTGCATTTAGAACAAGGCGCAGAACCACATTCTTCCAGTGGAACGAAGGGGAAGGGATGTGTTTGTAAGTTTTTTGTTTGACTGTGATACATGTGCTGTGTTTTCAGTCATCTCTTGTTTCTTACTTTTAGTTTTTCTTTTTCTTTCAGTCTTATTTTTTTCCCACTTTAGATCTCTAAAGAACCATTTTCGGACTTCTTATCGCCATTACACTTTACTTAGTGTGTGTGTGTGTGTGTGTGTGTGTGTGTGTGTGTGTGTGTGTGTGTGTTCCAGGCTGCTCTCGTGGGCCCAGTCCTCTCACCATGGGCGCCCAGGACACCCTGCCCGTGGCTGCAGCATTCACAGAGACGGTCAATGCTTACTTCAAGGGAACTGATCCCAGCAAGTAAGCCTGTTGACATATGCATTCACATAACATGCAAATAAAAATGATACTAAATGGAATATTACTTGTGAGGATCATTACATTACATTACATTACAGTTATTTAGCAGACGCTCTTATCCAGAGCGACGTACAACAAGTGCATAAGTGAATATATATCACATTAATGTTCAATCAGCATTTTGCATGCAAACATTTAATAGTTAACAATACCCAGTAGTTTAATCTCACTATCCATCTTTAAGGTGTGTGGTGAAGATCACGGGTGAGATGGTGTTATCCTTCCCGGCTGGCATCACCAGGCATTTTGCCAATAACCCCACCCCTGCAGTGCTAACTTTTAGCATAACCAACTACAGTCATCTGGAGCATGTCCTTCCTAACCCCCAGTTACTCTGCTGGTAAATAACACTTCTAACATCCTTTTATCAACTACATATTCCCGGCCCAGGACAGCCAGAGCAATAACACACACTTTTTACACATTCTGAGATTTCCGCAGTGCTCCTTGACGACCTCATTCGATTAAACAATAGGTAATATTTCTCGCTAATGTCAAGCATTAGGTGGATTTGTATCTTTTATTTGGGTATTTTGTCTGTCTGACTTGTTAGTCTAGGCATTATTTCAGCTCATGCCTTTTTCTTTTTTTTCCCCCCTGAGTCAGCTGATGCTGACTCACATATGACTAATCAGCAGAGCTCATTGCCTTCATTGCCAGCCTCAGACTTTTGGCAGGCTGTTTGTTCACACACTAGCTCTGGGGAAAAAAAATAAATAGAGAGTACCCATTTTGGGTTTCACCATGGATTCAACATCCAACTGTGTTACATTGTCCTGCCGTTGCTTCCACAGCGACAACACCCAGTCCAAACCCAACTCCAAGGAATTCTGGGTGAACATGCCGAACCTCATGACTCACTTAAAGAAGGTGGCCGAGCAGAAACCTCAGGCCACGTACTACAATGTAGACATGCTGAAATATCAGGTACACACTCATCTTTCTGTTATGAGAATAACCCTTGTTGACCTAAGAAGGCACGTGACCTAAACTTCAATTTATTTATAACACCTTTTGTCTACACTGTTGTATTTGTGTGTGATGTATCAGGTATCAGCACTGGGTCTTCAGTCCACTCCTCTGAACCTAGCCATGAGCTGGAGGTGCGAGCCCACTAGCACTGATCTGAGAATAGACTACAGATACAATGGCAATGCCATGACCACACCAGTGGCTCTCAATAACGTGCAGTTCCTCGTTCCTGTTGATGGCGGAGTCAGTCAGCTACAAGCTGTCCTTCCTCCGGCTGTCTGGTGAGAGAGCAAAGTCTTACCCAAACTCTTCAGAAGTGACCATCTTTACTTTCTTTTTATGATTAATGATATAATGATTGGGGACTGTCCTATCAGTGAGTCTTGGTCATGTAATTTTGGACCAGTTGACAGACACCTGTATTTTATACAAGTGGACTAAATACTCGATATGTAAAAGTACCATAAATATGTCACCACACAAATTTATTAATTGCCTTTTTTTTTTTTTTTTTTTTTTTTTTTTTTACAAAAAAATTTCATATCATAGCTTCATATAATTGAACGTAGCAAATTTATTAACAGTATACAATAGGGAGATGCATAAGTACAAAGAATGAGGAGTATAAGAATCAAGTAGTACAAAATAAACATATCAAGGAACTGTTTCAAAATTCAAATTCTTCAGGCAGTATCTTAATCAAACACATGCTTTTAGCTTGGATTTGGAAATCTTTACACCATCTGCATGACAAACAATGTCGAGACTTATTTTTTTCAAAATGTTAAGCCTGTGGAAGCAAATTCTTCTATAGATTTTCTAATACTCAGGTTTACTTATTAAGCAGGATCCTAAAGCTATGTGTGGTTTTAGATTTTTTGTAGTTAAAATTTGAAACAGGAAACCAGTGCATGCTAGATTTCATGGTTTCTTCTTCGTGGACTTTCAAACCGTAGAGCACCCAAGTGTCTTCGTTAAATCTAAATCTGCAGGGAGTCCCGTAAGTCCCACATGGGGGTGGGGCATAGGTTATATTTGTAGTATAGATCTTGCACAATAAAATCAATACACCAATTCCTAAGAGTAGAATTCTCTGGATTTGTTCTTCTTTGCTCAGATACGTAATAGTCTGTAAAATCTAAATAGATGCGCTATGATGGTGCACTTATGACAGCCTACATCTGACTTCTGTAAAGCTGCTTTGTGACTGTGTACCTATTGTTCAAAGGGCGGTACAGATGAAATTAAAGTGAAATTGATGCTTCTTCGTTCGAGTAAAAAGATCTTGTTCCTATGTTTGCATGTTGGAGCAAGTTTATAAATCCAGGACGGTCCAGACACCAATACAGGGCTGTAGTGACAGTTTATTCATAACTCTTTACATATATGTCAAGGTTATGTATGTTATGTTACGTTTTAGTTTTTTTTGCTTTGAGACAACTAGAAATTATTGTTTATATATTTTACATATATACAGTGTGTGAAAGAGTGCAGTGTGTGAATCTGGTCGTTTTTAAGTGCAGATTGAAAGAAGAGTGGATTAAGGGCATGATGCAGAGTGCTGATCTGACAGATGCTGTTTTTTGGTTTTTTTTTTTCTTTTTCATTTGGTCTACCCAGGAACGCAGAACAGCAGAGAATCCTGTGGAAGATCCCAGATATATCACAAAAGTCTGAGAACGGAGGTAAAAAGCATGCCTCAAAATTTCATTTTACTGTATCTCATTGCTTATTATTTCATGTTTCGCCTCATCTTGCTTGCTCTTTGCTCCAGGCGTTGGCTCCTTGCTGGCACGGTTCCAGCTAACGAACGGCCCCAGTAAACCGGCCCCTCTGGCTGTGCAGTTCACCAGTGAGGGCAGCACGCTGTCCGGCTGCGACATCGAGCTGCTCGGCTCCGGATATCGATTCTCACTCATCAAGAAGAGGTTTGCTGCAGGTGAGAGTGAAACGTGATCGATGAGGAATATCGCTGTTATAAATGGACCTAAGTGTGACCACAGAGTGGCTAATTACAACCACAGCAAAAAATAACATCTGAGCACGTGAAAATATCTAGTCCCATTTATTTAGTATTTTCTGTTATAGGATTAAAATAAATTAAATATAAGGTTATTAACCTGGTGTCTAGACATTTTGTTTCTTATTCTAAAAAATAAATGCTTAAAATAAGCAGATCCTCCTTTGGAATTGGAATAAAAAATGACTTTAGCAAGAAATTAAGTTTGAAATTAGTATTAAACCCATTTCTAGATATTTATAATCATTTATTTGGTGTACGGTAGTCTTTTGGTCCAAAATACTAGACAGATTTGACTATATTTAAAATGCTTTATTTGCTAAGGTCATCTTTTTTTTTGTTGTTGTTTTTTGTTTTTTGTTTTCCCCCGCAGTGAATGATCTGCATCTGGATTTGATCCCAGTATAAAACATAAAACCAATTTCAGTTAACGTCTACCAATTTCTTCTCATGCTAAAGTATGGAAATTGAACCAAGCTTAAATATTGAACTGAAAATGTAAAAAATATATATATA
>JAQLOM010000035.1:6396678-6406728 GCA_030068315.1 Chrysichthys thysi
CGTAACAACCAACGATTTATACAGGAAAATCATGAAGATTAACAAGGTTGCCCAAACTTTCGCATCCCACTGTATATGTATATAGCAGAGAGTGAATGCCAATAGACGTTGCTGCAGGATTATTCTGGAGCTGATGTTCAAATACTGCCTATTGTCTATCCTGTAAAGTTAATCAAATCTTCCTTTCTTTGTAGGAAAATACCTGGCAGATAACTAATCTGCACCACAGCCCCATGTAGAAGAGTGAGTCTTTATGGACTAAATGAAATTTACTCAAAGCGTAGGAGAGAGGATCACTCTGACCTCTGCTGGCTCTTTTGGGGTTTCCCTTTATAGATGTCTGACCCAGGCGGAGGCCACACTCCAGCAGTATTTTTAGGGTGTACTTCTCGTATTTGTAAAGTCGTAAACATTTCAGAACTGTATCGCTGCTGTTAGACAGCATGGGTTTCTCCTAAGACTAGCCTCTCGTCTGTCTAACGTCTAATCGTTCAACTCGTTGGCTGTGGCTGCCTGAATACTTGTATGAAAAAATATCTCTTTAAACGCGCTGTCAGTGTTAAAGCTGTTCAGTAAGACTGTGTGTCTTGGGGAGGATGACAAGCTTGAAGGCTTTCTGCTCATAGAGAGAACCTTGAAGGTGTTTACAAGCTGATGTGATGCTTTCAGCTTGAATAGGAAACTGTTCAGGACTCGGCCTTGGCGCTTCTTGACCTGTGACTCACTGGTACTAGTGGGCAGATCCTTTTAGATACTTTGAACGTGTGACTCATTCAGGTAATCTTCAAAAGTGGAATCAGGCAAAGGAAAGAAAGGAACGATGCACGATGGGAGCAGCAGATTAAACCATTAATGTGAAAATCAAGTTTTTGTGCTCCTGTTTGGCACGTCAAGTCTTGTCCTGTTTTAGCTCCTGTTTAGGCAGCCACAGCTGAAACTATGTCTTGCTTGCGATTGTATTTAAAAAAAAAAATAAAAAATAAAAAATAAAAAAAAAAAAAAGGATTTCTTTCGGTTGCGAAAAAAGAGCTGTTTAAAATGTAATTTTAAATGGATAATATATATCTTGAAGGGCGTTTGGTGTCTTTTCCTCATAATGGTGAATAGCCTTTCTGTTGTTCCTAAGACAGCAGTGTTAGACTTCGGAGTACATCACTCTATTTTTATTTATTCCTGATCATTTGTTGTACAAAAAAAAGAAACAAAAATTCAGTGACTGTATATGTATAAACTTTGAATGGTATCACCAGTTTAGGATCGTTAAAGTTATAAATATTTGATTTTTTTTTTGTTATCTGTGTAGTTGGGTAACCTGTGTACAGTATAATGCGGAGGTATAATTTTTACATTTATTTCAGATATAATTTTTTAAACTCAAGTGCAACAGAGAATCGAGCTGTATGTATATTGGCAGGGGGTTGGGGGGGATGGGTAAAAGTGGCTGAATACTGTATCTGTGTGGGTGGATCATGCTTTATGAAAGCAGTGTTATGTATATCTGCACTATTCGTTGAAACATGAGTTGGTTTTGGACAGTTTAAACACTTTTATCGTTCACACCATCGTGCTGTATTCAACCGTTCTCACCTTCCTGTGTGTTTTATTTGGTATCTCAAGCATGAATCCTTCATACAGCCCAGCGCTTGAGTTCATGGATATATTTTGTGAATCATAATGTCTCTGTGAGATGACGAGGATGAGGTTTGGCAAGTTGTTAGGATGACCAAAATGCTTCTTCCTTCCTCCTTTTTTTTTTTTTGTTTTTTTTTTTTTTGGGATTTGTGTGCATCTCCAAAACTGTCCCCAAGAGAGAGTAAGCTGCATATTTTTCAATGTTCAAAACTATTAATAAAGTCCTACAATATTGGTTCTTGTGGAAAGAATACCACTGTGCTACTTTTGAACTTCCCACATGCTCTGATATCTGATATATGATACGAAGAACAAAAAAGCATGTTCCTGTCACATGAAGTTGCTGCTGTAGAGAAAACACTGGTGCTTTTGAGAACGTTTATTCCCATTCCTTTCCCATTCATACCTGCTGATTGTTGTAGAGGATTGCTCAGTGCACTGGCCTTTAACATTAACACAACATTCTGCATTGAATTTAATACATTTGGAGAACCCTGAGTGCAATGGATGAGTTTCTGTCCGTAATCCAAACTGAAGTGTTATCCAGGCTGTGTGTGAGAGGCAGGAAGCTGTGTTTGTCAGTCAGGTAGTGTAACTGAAGTGTGAATGTGTGTGGTGTGAGTGTGTGAGCGTCCCTGAGGTTGTGAGCATGTGTGACTGTCTGTTGTTTGATCATTCTAGAGTTTTCTTGCCAGCAACATGTGCAAGCAGTGTTTGTACAGACGGTGTTAACAATGAACCCGAGATTCTTTGCTCTTTCCAAACCAATAAAAGATGTAAGCAGAATTTATGAATTTTTTTTTTCCCTTTACTACAGTAATATTTTAAAAATATGTTGACTGTGATGTGGTTAATGCATTCACTCATTCATTTCATTCGTCTTGGAGTCAGCCTCTCCTGGGAATCCGGAGTCTGTCCTGGGAACGCTGGACGCGAGGTGGGAATACACCCTGAATGGGACACAAGCCCATGGTATGACATCATGCATACATTCATTCACACTTGGGGGCAATTAAGCACAGGCAGATTATCTACCAGCATGTTTTTTAGGAAATGGGTGGATATCAGGGAACCTGAAGGAAACCTACAAGGATGCAGAGAAAACACAAAACTCCATGGAAACAGTAACCCAAGCTCTGAACCTGTTATAAAGTGTGTGAACTTTTGTAAAGGTAATAACTACTACGTATAACAATATACTTCAATCAAGGACATGCCTGACTAGGGGCGGCATGGTGGCTAAGTGGTTAGCACTGCTGCCTCACAGCAAGAAGGTCCTGGGTTCGAGCCCCGGGTTTGGGACAGGTGCCTTTCTATGTGGAGTTTGCAAACCCGCATGTTCATGTGGATTTCCTCCCACAGTCCAAAGACATGCACATTAAGTGGACTGGTTACCCTAAATCGCCCATAGGTGTGAGTGTGCCAAGGACACGTCGGTCGGGATATTCCATGGTTGCATCAGATGATACAATGCCGAGGTGGCTCGTGAGGACAGCGGACCCCGCGCAGTGCGGGACTAACTCTAGGATGAAGAAGAAGGATATGACAGAATACAACAATTTATGAACTAGTCATTTAAGATTTTATGTCATATGTAAACTGCAAAAAAACCCAGACAAACAGACAAATATAATTATGCTGTAACATTTATTAGACAAATGTCAAACTATACATTACATTCAAACTTTATGGTTCTTCAACACACCTGGAGACACTTGACATTGAATTGAAAACACAAAACCTGCCATGTTATATTTTTTTTCTACAAATCAAACTCCAAAACTTCTATCATATGAATCACAGCATTTAAATAAAGCAAGACACATAATGATGTGTTTCTGCCCTACTGTAGGGGCGCACTTTCTAATTCACCAATTATGTTCAACCCCATGATCAGAAAGACAGCTGGAAGGTCTCTCTCTTGCTCTCTCTCATACACACACAGTAGAGCTTATGAACTTGTGAAGAGAGTGTGTCTGGTCCTCAGCACAGGAGAGAGAGGTCACTCTTTCTGCAGCCCACCTGACAGCATACGTTGGTCATCATGGGGTTCAGGTCTCGTGTTGACAGATCGGACCCTGTGCTCTCACTCAGCTCCTCAGCACTGCTCTGCTCTGCAAGAGAAAATACTGTGGAACACACACACAACGGGTTAGAAAGTACATCCACTTTTTTTTAGTAAGCATGTACAATATTCACTGGCAGTTGCAGTTAAAGCAGTCTAAAGGCATGTAATTGAATTAGATTTGCATCCTATTGGTCCAACAGCGATGCAAACAAGAAGTGATGACCAGTAAACAAGTTATTAAGTGGGTTCAGGGCAACATTATTTTCCGAAGGCCTGAGCTCCAGCGATGTCCAGCTAGATTATGTAATTACACAGCTGAGAAAATCCAGTTACACAGCATGATATATCTATTAGAAATGCATGTTAGCGTAGCCAATTGCAATTACACTGTGTAACAGATCAGGCCTGTGCTCTGGTCCTCTCGTCAGGTCTGTTCTTTCAGAAATCTGGATGGGGGTGGACAAGAAGTCTGAGATGAAATCTATAATTTACAGCAAATCATATTAGAGAACATCTCATGCTTTTGGGTAAACTGCAGAGACAAGATGCTAAGAAGAACCCGATGGATTTCTGCTCTCCATTTTGGCCAGTGGAAGCTCATTAGTTACAGCATTTTGAGTCCATGAGTTCAGATCCCAGCACCACCAAGCTGCCTCTGTTGGTGTCCTTGAGCAAGAATCTATAACCCTCGATTGCTCAGGTGTATCCTGTCTCAATTGTTACCTGTTTTGGATAAAAACAGCATCAACCAAATAAAGTTGTTTAAATTGACTTAATTCAATCAACTGACAGTAGGTCACTTATGTAAGACTCTCTTGCTGTGCTTGAGGATGGTCCAACATGGATATCCTCTTGTCATCTGAGGGAGTTTTTCCTTGCCACCGTCGCCACAGGCTTGCTCATTAGGGATAGGGATGTATCTATATATATATGCACTTATGGATATTGATTAATAAGTCTTTAATTGGACATTATATATTGTAAAGCTGCTTTGCAACAATGTCTGTTGTTAAAAGCGCTATACAAAAAAATTGAATTGAATTGAATAGCCACACTTAGATCAACACACTCAGTAGTGTTTGCCTTCACTATTTTACCACTGTGTACTGTAATAATTTAGAATGTCACTATTTAGCGTCACTCGGGGAGGATGGGTTTCTTTTTGGTCTGATTTGAATTTGAACCCCGATATTCGTTGGGGATCTAAATCTACATCCAAATTTCTGTAAAGCTGCTTTGCACCTGTAATGTCCATTGTAAAAAGTCATACAATAAATAAAAAAATCCCCAAACAAACAGTGATTCAAGTTTTTTTTTTTTTTGTTAAATCACATTTAATTTTAACATGAAATCTACAGCAATAAAAGGCTTCTTTGTGTATTCATCCAGTACAGCATGTAGAAGAAATACGTGCCTGTGGATGTAAATAGTACTGTGACTCACCATCATTTTGTGGTGTAAGCAGCCTTCTCCACCTGGAGCCTCCACAGGTGTAGACCACAGCCCGGATGAACTCACGGCCACAGAGCTTGACCGCCTTGACCTCTGCCTGCACCTGCACCACGCTGCAGACGGCCCACAGCAGCAACAAGGGCACCAGAGGCAGCCGAAAACTTGGTCTCATAGTGGCTCCTGCACGTTCTTTCTTTCTTGTTCTCTGCTTGTTCTGTGACTTCAAGGCTGGAAGCTGGTCTGTGAAATGTGCTGTAACTCAAGCTCTGTTTATATAGTGGCCTTCTCCATCCTTGTGGGCTGTTTCATCTAGTCCACCTCCCCTTCAAACTCCACCCTGCTCACATGTCCCTCTCAGCTAAATATGTTTATACTGCCTGCTATCTTTAAAGCCAGACAAAAAGCGCATTTTCAACAGGTAGGTAAGTGCTTTACTGCCCCAATCTCGAATCAAATTACCTCCCTTTCGGGAAAGCACCTTGTCTCCTGACTGCTCCAGTATAATGGTTTCATTGCAATGATATCCTTCATAATGCAAAGCTAATCGAGTCATACCTCAAGCAACAGAACCCTCTTTCCTGCAAAATGAACAATATCATGTAATCTGATTGGCATAATATGTTCTCTAAAACCAGCTGGACCACAAACAAAAAGTGGAAATGATTATGATCACTTTAATATGGACCATAATGGCTTTATTGTCAGAGCGACGTCTCCCTCGAGAAGGTTAATAGGTCCCTATATGACTAAGATCTAGAGATAAATGATCCTCAGTTATATCATCATATGCTGTACAATATTAAAAGATATGGGAATGCAAACACTTTGTTGCTGAAGCCTAAGGTCACATTTCTGTCCTAATAGAAAAATACAAGGTTTAAACATATGAGAATATGAATGCACGTAGTGAGAATTCAGGTATATATGTAAGAAACATATAGACCACACAAGAAAAAAAAAAAATCCACAGCAGCATCCAGCTAACTATAACATGAACATTTTTTTTGTTATAGCTAGAAAGAATGCCTTGTTATGAGATAAATATGTTATATGAATAAAATAACTGATTTTGTTTTTACCATATACACAGTTACTTCTGGAAGCCCAGAAAAAAATCCCAATCAGTGTCTCGTTATTATGAGAAAAGCATCACTTTATGGCAAGAAACGTACATGGCCTGCATTGTAAAACAAGATCAGTTATGTTGTTTTTATAAAATATTTAGTCCATAATAATAATAATAATAAGATGCTTTTCTTGTAATATTTTTTTTCCTATTAATGAGATGCTTTTTTTCTAATAAGGTGCTTTCTAATAATAAAACATTGATGCTTTTCTTGAAAGAATGAAATATTTTTGGGTAACAATACATACTTGTCATGTAATAATAATAATAATAATAATAAGTGTTTTCTAATAGTAACAGATACAGATCTCATAATTCAATTTCTCTTAATAATGCAATATGTATCGCTGATATACGCTGATGACAGCAATGTGCTACAATACACAGTATATACATTTATTGTCCACTTCACTGGAACACCTGTACACCTGCTCATTTATGTAGTTATCTAATCAGGTGACAGCAGCAGAATGCATAAAATTATGCAGATACCGATCAAGAGCATAACTTGTTCACATGAAACATCAGAATGAAGAAAAAAAGCCTGGTTGTTGGTGCCAGACAGGATGGTTTGAGTATTTCAGAAACTGCTGATCATCTGGGATTTTCACACACAACACTTTATAAAATTTATACAGAATGGTGTGAAAAACAAAAAAACACCTGTGTGCAGAGGGTCTGCAGCCTGAAACACCTTGACCTGAAAATGACCAGACTAGGCTCAGCTGACAGGAATTTGGCAGTGACTCAAATAATCACTTGGCCCTGCAGTGGATAGGTAACCTGCCTCTCGCCCAAAGTCAGCTGGGTTGGCTCGAGCTTCCCCCCATGACCCTGAACAGGATTAAGTGAGCAGAAGGTGAATGAGAGTAATTTCACATTTTTTCTCAGAAAAAAAAATTCTCTCTTTTTTTTTTTTTTTGAGAATTTTCCAAAAAGTAAACCACACTGGCTCAGAGTGTGGTATCTAGGTCTGTACTGGATAGACATGACGCACTGTCTAAGCCATATATAATCAAAGACCCATTTAAGATAGCCATCCTCCCATAACAGCTGCTCTGATGAAGCTCTACACTGTGTTTGCTCAGAGCCACTGACTGAACTGCTCAGCACTAAACTGTTTGATTTGCACTAAAAGACTCTGAATATTGAACTCTCAGATGAATCATGGATTACAGCAACTCATAATGACAGCCATTTGCAGATCTGTGATGGGGTGTTGATGACTTGGATGGGTTGTAATCTGTTGGCAGGTTCGGGCAATCACACACTTCTCTCTCCATTAACTTTTAGTGCGTTACTGTCAGACCCATCACATCCTCTCCCATGTTAATGCAAGGTGTTGCAGTTGTAATTTCTCAAACATTTCTTTCTTTCTGGGGCAGGGGGTAGATCAAGGGGTTAAGATGTTGGCCTACTGATCGGAAGGTTGGGAGTTCAAATCCAAGTGCTGCCACTGCTGGGTCCTTGAGCAAGGCCCTTAACCTCCAGCTGCTTAGTTGTATAAATGAGATAAATGTAAGTCACCCTGGGTAAGGGCGTCTGCCAAATGACAATAATATAATGTAACGTAATGTATTGTCTTACTATTGGATTGGACTCATGTATTTACTGCATTTTATTTTGATAAACTTTATCACTCTAATCAAATCAAAACCTTAATTAGGTTATAAATACAGTGGAACCTTGGATTGCGAGTAACTTGGTTTGCGCGTGTTTTGCAAGACGTGCAAAATTTTTTAATAAATTTTGACTTGGTTAATGAGCGAGCTCTTGCAATATGAGTAGTATGCGTACGCTTCGTCTGCCGAGCCTCACGTGATCACAACTTCTCTCCCTCATTCACTGCGGGATTGTGGCTCACTCGTATAGTCAACATCTGCGCTAGCATAGAAAAAGACTGATTCCGAACTTCAAATGAGATCAGGGAGATGTGTAAAATGTGGGAAAGACTGCAAAGCTGTGTAGAAAAGCACCACCTGAATAAGGCAGTGTGAGCGATGAATCTGTTTAATGACAATGCAATGTCGCATTTCTGCAAAATCCTCAAAAAGAGGCAAAAGCAGTGATCATTGGATAGTTTCCTTGTTAAAGTCGCACAAAAAGAAAAAGATCCCAGTGAGCCGACAGACTGCTGTGAGTTGTAGTGATTCTGTGAGTTGTACTGAAAGTCAAAAGTCTAAAGTGAAAGTCCTCTCCCCTCTCCCTCACACCAGCTATCATTCTTTTTAAAGGTAAAGTGCAGGTTATTTTGTTTTTGTCAGGTGTGGTGGGGTTGAATAACAAGAAACAGAAACTGTCAGAACTGGAGAAAGCAAACACGGGAATAGTAAGGCTTGGCAAGTGTGCGGAAAATGGCAACTAATGCTCCGTGACCTTGGTGTGCTTGCATGAGTCTTTTTATAGCTCCTGCAATCAGTCCCAATCCGGTACAACTGTCGCTACCCATGTGACGCACCGAGGCGTTGCGGAGGAAAACCAGGAAGTAAACTTTAGCAGTGTGAGTTCTCTGACATGCACCGCTATTGGGAGTGCTCAGAACAGGCGGGCTCCGCGCAGGAAACTTCATGACAGTTTTATGTATTTTTATACTTTGTATTAATCATTTTTATATAAATATGTGTCGGTTGTGAAACGATTTATCTGAATTTCCATTATTTCTTATGGGGAAATTCGCTTTGATATACAAGTGCTTTGGATTACAAGCACGTCTCTGGGACGAATTATGCTTGCATTCCAAGGTTCTACTGTATTTATTTTTTTACAAATGATCAACCTCTAATGCATTAAAACGCAAGAAATTCCACTAATTAACCATCTTTTCTATGTGACAGATAAATGCCAAAGGGGTTGCCTTTGATGATGCACATTCACAGGGTGTAAATAATTTTTTTACCTGTTTAGCTCCATTCACTCCCATTCTTTGAGGACTACCTCATGAGTGCCTCCTACTTAACTGGAAGTTCTGAGGGTAGACGTTTGCCCCTATTTAGAAATTCTCTATTATCAATTATTGTTTGGTCAAAAATGGAAGCAGTAACAAGCACTATTAAAGGACCATTGGGGCAGGAATCATGTTGCCCCATGCTCAGGGGGAGGAGCAGCAGGCAGACAGTTAGAGCTGCTTGAATGCTGTAGGTTACTCATGCTTTAAAGCAAATAACTGGAATTAAACCAAATACATTTTTGCAAAAAAAGGCAAAGTTTACCTGCATACAGTGTGGCTAGGATGTACAGGACCATTTCTGTTGTAAGATATATAGCAAAATACTGAGCTACCCAGGTGTATTACGAGGTGGACAATGTCCATACATCAGCATTTTACAATGCTTGAATTTTTTGGGATAGTTTCAGATCCTTTCAGGAGAGGAAACTCGCCTGCTGGTGAACAAAGGTATGTCTAAAGGTGTACAAAACAAGTTGCTAGAATGTATGATGGACGACTGCATGTTGTCGCCTCTCACTTATCAAAAATACCAAAAATAATGGGTTTACCCTAAAAATTCACTACATAATAGCCTATAGTATAAATCATGCATGAAAGCCTCTCAACTTACTTTTGTTTGAGGCAGATGTTCCAAAATTTTCCAGTACAGAATAGTGAGCTTTGTAGTTTCTTCATCAACATGGCAAGAATTTTCTACTTTTATGTGATAACATAAACTAATTTGTTTCAGAGACATTCCATGACATTAAATAATAATAATAATAATAATAATAAATTTTATTTATAAGCGCCTTTCAAGATACCCAAGGACACTGAACAGTAAAA
>JAQLOM010000035.1:6506709-6516891 GCA_030068315.1 Chrysichthys thysi
AAATCTCATTTCCTGTTAAAAATTAGTGGGTGCGGCTTATTTACCGGTGCGCTCTGTAGTCCGGAAAATACGGTAATTTAAAGCCTGTCGGCTAGCTGGTTAGCCAGCACAGGGATTTGTACGTTCCACTTAAAGGTGCTTTTGGTAAAATTGGTATCTCTTCTTCCTTCTCATAGTAATCTGACGAGCTGCCTTATTTTCAAAAAAAGTGACTTTCCTGAAATTTATCGTCTGCCATGTCTGCTGATGATGTCCCCAACCCTACCACAGAAACCGTTTCAAACTAGGAAATGAGATTTTTTTTGTGGATGAGTGGAGCGATACACACAGTGAAGCAAAAATCACCACCACCGTTGGGAATGCAGCATGAAACTAACTGTTGTATAATGCGATCTATTTCGCTTGGTCAGGTTCGTGTTTCCATTTACCTGCTGGTGCTTCTGATTCGGATCCGAGCAATTGCATTAATCCCATGTGCAATTAATCCCCAAATTCTACTAACAGACAGGGCACACACTGGAAGATGTGTGTGCAACACACTGAAGCGTATTGCACTGCAATGGTAAATGAATATACAGTGAACCCCCGCCTATCGCGAGAGCTATGGTCCGCTGCCCCCCCGCGAAAGGTGAAACTGCGATGTCACATCAATTTTTATTATTTATATTTATTTTAAGGCTTTATAAACCATTTCCACTCTCTTATTAACCTTTTCCACACTCTTATAAACACAGCCTATGCTTTTAAACACTTTCTACACTCCTAAACATACGTCATTTTAACAACATATAAAATTTCACATGCGTACTTACTGCCGTTGAGGTCACTTCCTATTTACAGCCATCCTAGCGCTCCCTTGTGATCACCGGACTCTTCCGCCTGATTTTATTATTTATATATATTTTAAGGCTTTATAAATCATTTCCACTCTCTTATTAACCTTTTTTCCACACTCTTATAAACACTTCCCATGATCTTAAACACTTTCTACACTCTTAAACCTACGTCATTTTAACAACATATATAATTCTATAAGGGCACTGACCAGATGAGATGAACGGTCACTGAGCCAATCAACGCCCAGGATACACAACACAGCGCTCTCTGGTTGGTCGCCTCCCATCCAATAGTGTGTCGTGTACAATCTCACGTGGGCAAACTAGTTCACGCGTTGTCAATATAAAACGGAAAACAACCAGGAGACGGAGGGTTTAATCGGCGGAAATGGCGATGGGGAAAGTGTATGGGAAAGAGGTGCAAAACTCATGGTACCGGAGGAGCTGAGTGCTGAGGAGATAGACTCACAGGACACGAAGCTACTGCACTGGAGCTAGAAGAGCTCATGGACACGAAGCGAACGCGCCGGTGACGTCACTTCCTGTTTACAACTGCCGTAACCAATCCTAACGCTCCCTCGCAATCACATCACTGGTCCGCCTCATTTTATTATCTGATATTATTATATTATATATATATATATATATTAAGGCATTATAAACCATTTCCACTTGTTTATAAACACGTCCTATGCTCTTAAACAATTTCTACACTCTTAAACATACGTAATTTTAACAACGTATAAACTTCTACATGCATACTTACTGCCAGTGAGGTCACTTCCTGTTCACGAGTTGAAGCGGAAGTGGTTTACACAGCCACTTTCACTTTTCATTCGCTGACGAAATACAGTGCATACTGTTTAATTTCGATTTAAATATTCTTTAATTTTTGAATGAACATTTTTTAAAATAATATTTTCTATTCCAGAGTCCCACGAAAGCCCAAAAATTCCGTGAATCAAAATTTGAAAATCCGCGATGCAGTGAATCCGCAAGAGGTGAACCGCGCTACTGCGGGGGTTCACTGTACATATCAAATAAAAACATACAGCATACTTTGTCAATGGAGAATAGATTTTTTTTTTAACACAGGTGACCTCCAGCCTACTGAGACTACTTATCCACCAGTCCACTATGAATAAAAAAACATAAAATACAACTTACAGCCCAGATACAATCAGCATGTCGATGACTAGTAAGATTTCTGCCCTGATGTGGATTTAACCTCCATTCCCTTCATTGTGTCTATTGATGCCCAGTATTTAATGTTGCTGATTGACAGCTTCCCCTGTTCCCACCCTGAACATGACGTCACAAACAACATGGCTGAAATGTTAATGTGGCCAATTGTCAAGGTTGTTGTCATGAATGAGCTGTGTCCCAAATTGTATTGTATAGCCTTGTACATAAAGTTATCTCGGATGACCATTTTAGAAGATTCAGGACTACGTACGTCAGATGGGTGTGTATATGAAAGCAATGTAATACAAACACTATAATAACACAAAACAGCATCTGAGACAGCTTTGCTGTGTTCAGTTTGGCGCAGACGTTGCGTCACATTTGGATACAATGCCTCCACTGTTTGGGCTGGTACAGTATTGCACCATGCAGATGAGTAGCAGTAATTTCCAACGAGGCGCACAATCAACATACCGAATGAGTGTGGAACAATATGCCCCCGCGAAAAAAAAAAAGCTGTCTTGTGTATGTACACATGATAAAATCAAACACACAGCTATGCACATCATTTCAGTTATTCAACAATCTTCTCACAGATGTTAGGATACAAAGTCACATTCAAGCGTTCTCATATTCAATGACCTTTAGCTATGTTTGGGAAGTGTGATCGTGCCTCAGTGAAGAGTCTTATTGGAAATCAGCAAGCGCATATTCAGCAGTTAGGGTTCATTGTTAGTGGCTGTGAGTTCAAATCTAAGGCCAGAGAGCCGCTACTGGATTTTTGAAAGAGGCTGTTTCACCTTTAAGGTTTTTGGAAATACAGTGGTACCTCAGTACTCGAACTTAATCCGTTCCGAGCACGTGTTCAAATCCTAAAAAGTTCGAGTTCTGTTCGGAATTTCCCCATAGGAAATAATGGAAAACCAATTAATTCATTCCCGGCCCCAAAAAATTACACCGAAATATTTGTTTTTTAGCATTTAAACACAAAATGAACAGGATAAAACAAGAAGAGCACATCCTAAACACATCTAAGCACATTTATCAAAACAGTCATTCGTAAAGTAAGAAAATAAATGCATCCAATGCGTGTCATGTAAACCGCGCGCGCTCTAGCAGCGATTCGTTCCAGACAATTCATTCCAGAGGATTCATTCCAGGCGCAGTCGAAATATTTTTTTATTCCGGTTCTTCTCGCTTGTTATTCAGTTTATGATTAAAGTCTGATTAAAGTCTAAACATCTGACTCCAGCCTGGATTGTGTCATCTCACCACTCTGACAGGGTAAAGTTAAAAAAACCCGTGACACCTTTTTCATAAACCCAGACACAGCACTACTACCTTGAGTCATACTATGCCATGCGGTCCATTGTTTATTTTTATTATTACTCTGTATTCGTAACTTTTTGATGTGCAATGGCTACCAAAATGATATAAAGTACAGTGTATTACCTGATATTATTCACACAAAAAGCACTATCACCAACAAACGATGCTATCACAGCGAATGTGAGACTGAAGCGTTACCCTTTGTTTCCGCTGAGAGACAGCTCAGTGCCGCGTGACTCATTTCCCCGCGCGTACAAATTATCTTTGGTCGGCGTTCACGGTTCAACTTCTGAGATTCAGATCGAGTTCTAGGTTATTTTTTTGCGATCTGGTTTGTTTGACATTTAAGAAATTTGAGTTCTAGTGAGTTCGAGTACAGAGGTACCACTGTACTCAGGGGTGGACAAATGAGTAGACTGGACAAATGGGACAAGAAGATTTCACATCTAGGATATTCGTCGTGGCAGGCAAGTAGGCGCAACAAGAGTGACTTTTATTAACTTTGGCAAAAGTTGTGTTTTGATGCACATGTTTAAATGTAAAGCGTTTCAGCGTTGTGAGATGTACCTTGATGTTGTAACAATAGTTTAACATAACATTCTGCTGCTTGCATTTCGATCCTGTTCACAAAAGATTGAATTTTGCAAGGTGGATTACTTAGATGATCTATAAGGAAACACTCACCAAATCGAGCAAAATAAAGCGTGGCACAAAGCCGTCATACCTCTCCTGCTAGCACAGCACTTGGTCAACATTATGGTCCAACATCCATCCATCCAGCCATCATTTATATAGTGCTTATGTGTGGGGAAGCTGGAGCCGATCCCAACTGACTCTGTGTGAGAGGCGGGGTACACCTTGGACAGGTCGCCAAGCTATCGTAGGGCTAACACGGAGAAGAAAAACCCATTCACACTCACCTTCACACCTGTGGACAATTTAGAGTTGCCAGTTGCCCTAATCTGCATGTTTTTGGATTGTAGGGAAAAATCAGACCACCCGGAGGAAACCCACGCAGACATGGGGAGAACATGCAAACTCCACACAGAGAGGCCCCTGGTGAACCCAAAACCTTCTTGCTGTGAGGCAACAGTGCTAACCAATGCACCACATGCTGCCCCATGGTTAAACATATAACATATGAAGAGAAAATAAAAAAGCGAATCAAATTCAAATAATATCTTCCATGTGCAATACAAGGACGAATCACAAAACACTACATCTCACAATATCACAGTGATTTGTTTACCTTCTGTCGAGGGCATAAAAAGGACGTGCTACAGCAGAAACTTTGTTAGAAAAGGATCATAATCATGTACTTATTTGTTATTTTAGTAGTGTGTATTAATGTAAGAAATAGCGTGGCATATGTCATTCCTTTACATTATCTTCAACTTTTTAGCCAAGTCTGTGAGGGTTCCAAGCAACCAAAACATGAGCTAGTTAATTAATTTCCGACTTCTTGTCCAGCCCCAAAATGAGATAAACGCATCGGCCAAACATACTCAGTCTGATGCAACAAACGCTTAAATCCTGCTGAAGTCAATGTGCACAGACACACACATACCCTCTGACACACAGTGCAGCGCAAATACACTGAGAATTAAAGGAGCATTGCTTAGGGAAATCCTAAATAAGTGGAGCCGATTTGCCTTGTACTTCACTTTCCACGTGTGTATGTGTAAAACTCACTCTTGTAGTGTCTCTACTCCCATTTCCTTGTATTGCAGCTCCTGCCTCATCTGGGCCAGCTCCTGTTTGAGCCTAGAAAGCTGTGGACACAACAGCTGGAATTATAATGTACGTTACACACATGCACATATAAAAACACTGGAAGGATCTGACACAAATGCACACAGGGAACTTCTGTCAATAAGGGCAGGGGGCGGGCTTGAATCTTGGGAAGCAGAGTCATCACTAAACAGAAAGGTCTCACACCAACACCCCTAACCCACACACACATACAGGAAGAGGAAAAGGCCCTACCCACACATACACACACACCCTCCAAAACACATTCCAACAGTACTCTAGCTCTCCGATGTGAGCTGACTCTGCCGAGATTTTCAAAATAAATATCTCAGCACAAAAAGAAGGAAATGTCTGTTACAGAGCAAAACGGCTAGCTAAGAAGTCACTATTAGAGGATACGTGTGATGTATATTTATTATATTACATAATTAGTTCTATCCTAAAAATATATCGAGATATATACACACACACACACACACACACACACACACACAGTGATCCCTCGCTTTTTGCGGAAGTTAGTTTCCAGAACCTGCCGTGAAAAATGAAAATCCACGAAGTAGCGACCATGTAATTATGATGTCGTTTTTTTTGTAAAATATTTTAAGCCTTTATAAATCCTCCCACACTCTTACAACCATTACCTGCACAGTTATACAGCATAAACCCATTATATTCTCTTAGATATTACAAAAAAATACACAAATCAGTTTTAAAAGCATTTATTTTTTCCTGGTAAAGAACATTGTGAGGCAGTTGCTGGTGCTGTCTTTTCATTTGAGTCAGGAGGTTTTTATACACTTCCGTGGTGCCGTCAAGAGCATTTCTGAACTACAAAGAGCGAATCATTTGTGGGTTCCATTCTTCAAACTTTGGCGGCAAAGTCACTTTTCTTGCTGGGGATTTCGCAGAAGCTCCAGGTTGAGGGTCGTCCTCCAGCTCAGCCCCGCCATCCACAAACATTTAATGAAGCTGCTTGGCCTTCTCTCGGATTATATGGGTGTCCATGGGGATGTTCTTCTTCCAGCAGTTCTCAATCCAGAGTCCTAAAGCAGATTCCATCCGGTCCACAGCCTTATTCCACACGCTTACGACTCGTTCGGAGCCCTGGTTATAAGACACTGCGGCTCCAATCCGTAGCTCTTATCTTCTTTTCAGCCTTCTTTATGTAGCGAACCATGGACTCGTTGATGCTGTAATGGTGTCCTACAGCAGTGCAGCTCCTCCTTTTCTCTACGATGTCCAAAAGTTTTACCTTTTCGACGATTGTTAGTATCTTCTGCCGGCGCTTAGGCGTGGCCCCGAAAGAAGTAGAAGGCACAGGTAGCTTTTGGGGCATAATGAAGGGCTTTATTACCCACAAAAAGCTCAGAGAAACACGACACTGAACGAGCGAGACGCTGGCTAAAACAAACCGGAACGACACTCTTCGCTTAGTTCATCAGCACCCAGGTGTCTGTAATTAGCCCCATGCTCTGATTAAACATCGGCCAATGGCAAACAATGGAATCATGTACTCTACTATAAAAGGCCCGCAAACCAGCTGAAAAGCCGCAATATTAGACCAATTTAAATGAAAACCTGTGATAGAGTGAAGGCGGAAAATTTGAGGCACGATATGGCGAGGGATCACTACACACACACACACACTCATGGTTTTTTTACAGAATGGTACACATTTTACAAAATCTACCAGGGTATGTAAATTTATGAGCACAACTGTATATACACACATACATATATTATGGTTTTTATATATATATTCTTTTATTTATCAATTACATCTTCAATCCAGGGAAGTCCGAATCTACTAATCAGTCCAAAATTTGCTCCTGAATCTCACACACACACACACACACACACACACACACACACACACGGGACCCCTCTGTCTTCCCAAGCAGGCCCCTCCTAGGCGTGACGTCTGAAGTATTGTTCTCCAAGGATAATGACTTACCCGCTCACGCCTACAGGCGATTTCCGCTTTGATTTGGTCAGGGTCATATTTTGCATTTGAAGACGAGCCAGAGTGTGCTGCAAAAAAAAAAAGGGGGAAAAAAAGACAAAGTGTAAGACAGTGAGACAGAGCGACAGAGTGAGCAACAGAACATGAATGAAGGAACGCAAGCACTGAAATTCAACTCCAATGTACTCCGGCTGTCACACAAACGGAGAAAGAAGAAAGCGGGGGGATACAGTGTCCTATGATTAAAGGGCCTTTGTGCTCTTTTTCTTTTTTTTTGCTTTTTCTCCTCCTGCATTCAGCTCTGGAAGGTTGAAGTGCATTCTTGTCATACTTTTGAAATCTGTTCGTCCATCGACGATAATCAGAGACCCGGTGTATATGTGGCTTGTATCCTGATAAGCTTTGAACCACAAAAGTTGGTCATCAAATACGTCTCTGATTAGACTGACAGAAATTTATATATACATGTACATTATACACCAGTCAAGCTACACTCCAAGACTGCTGATATTTCACATAACAGCACTGGAACGTTTCACCATGTGCATCACTCCACTCGACTGCGTCCTGCACGTCAAATTCTACTTCCTAGCTCTAGTCTAGTCCTCTATCCCAAATCAGGACTGGACCATCATATTGTTGTTGCTATTTCTTGTATATATTATTGTTATTTCATTGCTAGACTTTCACTTGACTCTGTTCATACTGTATATTTTATACTTCATAGTTTATACTTTTTTTTACACTGTTGTTTTTATATTTATACTTACTTACTTAGTTTATCTTATTTAATTCTAATTTTATCTTATTGGGCTTATCCTGGCACCAGGGAATCTAATTTCGTTCACATCATGTTTCTAACATATGATGTAATGACAATAAAATTCTAACTCTCACATTTAAGTGTATTCACAACCTTGCCCCCCCTTATCTGTGTGATATGCTCCACATCGCCACTGCTTCCCACTCTCTCAGATCCTCATCTGCTACTCTTCTTGCTATTCCTTCTGCACGTCTTGTCACCATGGGGGACAGAGCTTTCAGTCGCTCTGCTCCTCGGCTCTGGAACTCACATCCTCCAGTTACACGGAATTTAGATTCTCTTCCTTATTTAAGTCACAACTCAAAACACACCTGTTCAAATTGGTTCAAATTTTGTTTATTGTCTGCATATTTTAATCTGTTGTGTAATGCATAATTCTTTCTTTAAGGTGACCTTGGGTTTTAGAAAGGCGCCCTCAAATAAAATGTATTATTATTATTATTATTATTATTATTATAAAGCTCCTTGAACCTTGAAACACTTACTACGACTGAGTTAGTGACATCATCAGCGGACACAGCAAACGATACATTTCAGGAATATAACTTGCAAAATGAAAGCTCATCAGAGACAGATGAACAGGAAGAAGGGATGCCAAATTTACCAGAAGCACCTTTAACAGGAATGTGCTAATCATTGTGAGCTAGCTAGCCGATGTGCTAAAAAGTAAGCGTGGCTTTTGTTGGGATCCATTTCCGCTAGCGGAGCGAAATTAAATGGAACGTCTGGCCATACTGTGTTCACAATTTCACTTAATCAATCTAAATTCCCTTGTTACAGAACTGTTCAAATAAAAGCAAGATCACACTTGGGGTCGTGCTGTTCTACTGAAGATCAGCTGTGAACAGCGATAACCGAATCACAGCTGTGCTGATATTCTGTACAATTTCAATCCCTCTTGTGGAGCATTGTTTAAATGGCAGCATGTTCAGAAGGGGTTAATTCCCCTTATAGCACAGCCATTTGCCGGATTATCACATTATCAGTTTATTTGAATCAGGAACAAACACATCATACTTTTTATCCAATTCCAGTTACAGTCATTCTTGTGAAATGTCCATGAAACAAGTTAGTACCTGTTATTACTTCCATCTTAACATCTATAAACAGTCTTTCCTGCGGTTTTCCCCCCTCCCTTAAAATTACTAAGATGAAATTTCAGCCAGTCATGTTACTGAGAAAATAAAACTGAAGACTTACCTGTGTCAGAAAACTTAAAGAAACACCCCTATACACAGTGCTACCATAGAAAAAAACAAACCTGCAAGACTGAGTGCGTTAATATGACCCTGTGATTGGCCTTAGAGCCGGCAGTACACTCAGAGCTCCTGCTACAGAAAATTAATCAACACTTTCTTACTAATCAGACTTGAGCATTCAAAAGCACTGCGGTACAAAACCATGCACTAGGTTGTCAAATGTGACTTGATGAGATGGACGCATTCACAGCTGCATAATATCTGGCTAAAGAACGTCCCTTGAAGTGGTTTGTCTAAACAGCTCTGAACCCGTTTTAAATGCTGCTTGGGTTTGTTCACATCTGTGATTTTAAGTGCATCGTTTCTAATCCGGATATAATCCTGACACATACGCACGGTTTGCAAACATATCGAGTGTAAACACGGTCAGTACTGCATCAGAGATTAAAAAACGTTTGTTGAATATTAAATATTCTGTGCTAGAATTGCAACACAAAGGACTACAATGTGAGTGAGTGAGTTTAGCTGAAGGTTAAATAGCGATGCTATTAATCCTGCTTTGTTAAGATCACAAGCTTTAATCTTTTATTTACTTTTATACCTGGTTATTCATCCCTCATTCATCGTTTGTCCAATTAAGGATCTGTTTTATTCCCATTGTGCATTTTATTCATATGACAAAATAATTGCATGAATAATTAGTTAAATATTCAGCAAAATACGTCTTTCGCAATAGGATTACTATCGTGCTGCTTTACACTCTACCTATACAGTAATCAGTAAAGCAGATCTATAGTATATAGCTTTATTATATACAGAACGTGCAGTGATGTTCATGGCTGGTGAGGCAGTAGCATTTCGTTACGTGATTTCTGCATTCATTTGGTTTTCTTCATTAATCTCTCCGTTGCCAGGGTCTAGCTTATGCATACACACACAAACACACTTTATTTATTACCTCCTGTTTCGATTAAAAGTCCAGTTTAGAAAATAGTTTGAGCTTGGATATAAAATTCTCCATTGTAAAAACAGGCGGGGCGAGAGGGGAAAAATCTCACAGCACTTGACTCGCTCGTGACCATGGACTCTAAG
>JAQLOM010000035.1:6535124-6546507 GCA_030068315.1 Chrysichthys thysi
ATTCACCAAGTGAAGCAGGGGGCAGCCGAACAGCGCAGCGCCCGGGGAGCAGTGCTTGGGGACGGTACCTTGCTCAGTGTACCTCAGTGTACCTTGTCAGTCCTGAGCCCACAACCTTCCGACTGAAGGGCCAGTGCCCTGACCACTAGGCTACCACTGCCCGAACCACTAGGCTACCACTGCCCCGTGGTGGTCGAGAGAACGCACGTGTAACGTGTCAGTCCAAAATCTCCCATAAATGTTCGACTGTGTTAAGATCTGGGGAGTTTGAAGGCCACACCATACAATTTACATCAATTTCCTACTCATCAAACCATTCTGTAGATGTGGGCAGAGTCATCCTGCGAAACACCACTCCCATCAGGAGAGAAACGTTTCATCACAGGACGAAGGTGATTAGTCAGAAGAATGTTGTACTGCTTTGCAGTGACTGTTCTTGCTAACAAGAGGACAAGTGGATGCAAAACAGAGCTACCGGTTTTTCCTTTTAACGTGTCACTCGTCTTTTTTTTTTTAAAGCAAATGCCACGCCATGAATGGACACGCTCCGTCTCACACGGTTTAAGAATTCGACAATTAGGTGCCCACATCTTGGAATTGTTTACTCTTCAAGGAAAAAAGAAAGCCATATAACCAGAGAGATGGAAAGAAATTCCCTGGAACCTTTCTCCAGGAAGTGATAAAAATTAAAAACATGCTCCAACATGACACATTTGGCGAGAAGCGTTCCCCAATTCTATTCTAATCTGCTCTCTGGTGCTGTCTCGCTGAGGTTTCCCAGTGGATATTTCCATCCGGATGGAGTGTTATGCTTTTCCCTGGTGGGAAAGGCATGTGTAACTGGAGCCTGCTTTGTGTGTCCAGGCCTCGTCTGGACATCCGCTGTCTCTCCTCCAGCTTCAGCCTTCCCTCCTCAACAAAAGCACGGACAGGCATTCCAGCCACAAATTAAGATGCTACGAAAACAACAGCCTCTGCGTTCCTGGTCGAAAGTGTTTTTCCCAAAAATATTCCCAAATAAATTTAATCACAGCAGCTAACGTATACTGTAGTCCATTTGTCACTTCAGCTGCTGTTTTTCCTCACAAAACAGAGCAGCAGGTTTTCAGATTTGGCTACCACGTTTGCGTGTGTGTGTGTGTGTGTGTGTGCGCGCACGCACGCGTGTGTTAAGAAGCTAATAAATGTAAATGCTCCTGCTGTAGACATTGCCTTTTATGTGGTTTGATCAGCTCTGTATAACTTTACAAGGAAACTTTTACTGCCTTAATTAATCCGCTGCCTACGTTCAGACAAAGCGCCGCCATGGGTAAGGGTGGCCTCACTTCTGTGGGACTTTACGCGGCGCTTTTTATGCCACTGATGTAATTGTATTGTTAAAATAACTCGTCACTCACTTTCAGTGCTAAGCAATGCTAAGCCTGACATGATGCACACCGCCAGAGAGCCAAAGAGGTGGTTAAGTACTACTACACAGAACAGGACAAGAGGTGAAGTACTACAGTGATTGTACAGTATAATGTCATGCTGCTAATGTGAAAGCTGGGACACATTGTGTGACAACAGAAAAAATTGCTAACATTTCTTATTGTGCTTTATTGTTTATTTCGTTGTGTCACACACAACAGATATTTTCATCATTTGGACGGTTTGTTCAGGATGCAGCCGCCACAGTTCTTTCCGAACGACTACCTGCTTGGCGCTGCTAAGGTTGTGTCAGGTTTTAGTGGTGAACACGCTGTTTGTTGCGAAATTAAGATCGTCATTAAGACCAGGACACTTGTGTAAAATAAAGACTCTCAGGATTATTATTATTATTATTTTGGAGCAAAATGCTAAAAAATTTTACCACCATTTTTTTTTTTTATCAATCTTGCCAAAATTTGCACATCAGGTCAACACTTATTACGGAACTTTTTTCTGATAATCTGAAAATGCTACATTCCTGATTTTTTTTAAATAGGATTATTTCTTTATTAATTCTTTTAATGTTTTTGTGTAGTATCGTCATGCGTATCGTTATCTGGATATGAATTTTTTTAAATCGGGGCATTTCAGGAGATTTAGGTCACATCACACAGCCCTGTTTCCCGTTTATACTTTTATACATCATAGTTAAGCAAGTTCTTTCATATTTGAGTGCCAAATTAGACCATTTAAAAACTCCAGAAACCTAATCGAATTGGCTAAAAAGTAGAAGCTAAAGTTACATAATTAGCTACCCTGAATTTGTGGGGAGTGGACAACGTCGTAACCGTAAACTTTATCCTCTCCTGGTAAAAGCTTTTAACGTAGAACATTGTGCTTGCAATTCCCACAAGGTCCGGCCAGCATCTCCGTGATCGGTCAAATACTTCAACCATAGCCCGGAGTAATCAGGAGAGCTACATGAGGGGTTTGCACTGAATTAATTTTGCTCTGGCAGTGTCTCAACATACAAGTGTGTTCCTGATTCTGAAACGTTTGGCTGTCGTTCATGTAGGACTTGTAAGATCCTTTCTACCATCTCCCAGATCCTCAGCCAATGGGTGTAGTGCAGCAGAAACATGTGCTAATTATTTACAGTATTGTGTACATTAGTGTGTTGCACCACTAATGCGTATCATGTTTAAACATACATGACAAATAAAAACTTGGAAGTTCATTTTCTTTCTCAGGTTGTTGAACCTACCTGTCCACGGGTGAATAATAAAAACTAACCATCCATTACCTATACCACTTATCCGTCAGGGGCCTGAGGAAGCTGGAGCCAATCCCAGCTGACTTTGGTGAGAGGCGGGGTACTCCCTGGACAAGTCATCAATCTATCACAGTGCTGAATAAAAAAAACACTAACTGCCTAGACCCAAAATCTGCTCGTCTTGCCCAGGCTAGTCAACTGTCCGCTCCAGCAGATGTCCAGTTTGCACAGAACGGAGAAAGTCTCTATTCAAAGTTGCCTGCCGTTGTCTCTGGAATCGCAGCGCTGCGTCACGTGTAAAGTGTCCGCTCGCTTGTTTTGCTTGCTAGTGTGAACCAAGGGGTCAGTTTACATTTATGGCATGTATGGTATGCATTTCAGAGTCTGAACTGCTGCAATCGACAGATGTACAACAACATCTGGATCCAGCATGAGAATGCACAGACCTGGTGCGAACTTTTTCTCAGCAGAAATGGCAATAAAACCTTACAAGTCTACACCATTTCTGTGATCCACTCCACCGTCCATCCAGATCCGTGGTGTATTCATACGCGTTCAGCCATGGATTTATTGCAGGAAATATAATTATTTGGAAACTTGGGTGATCATGCAACAATATAGACACAATACACGTAGCATTTCCATCGCTGAAGGAGTTACAGGTAAGAAATAACACAAAAGTAGCATTAATACAGGTTTTTGTAACCAAATCTAGACCTTATATAAGGAATAAAAGACAACAGGACATCCTGTCACAGGAAATTAATCAACAACAGGGTGGTGTGGTGCAGCCCAACACGGAGCACCAATACAATTACCACTCAAAGTTGATCTTTTTCCTAGAATACCATAGGGGAAAGTGATTTATTCCCCATACAATTATTTTGTATATAACTGCACATATTTTATAACCATTTATAGTCACATTTAATGCAGTCCAGTTCCTGTTATCACTTACATTAGGACAGCTCTAAAGGCCTCGCCACCTTCACTTTTCTCTAACTTGAATACAATAGGTCAAGAACGATGCAGCTCGTCATGTTACCATGAAAACAGAAAGCTCGAGTATTCGCCCCGAAGACATTCCAATGGTGGGAAACTTCCTGACTTTTACACCGAGCTGACACTGGAGACTCCTTCCTTAAGTTCCTCCATAACAATTATGTTTTCACGGCTTAAATTATATGGCGTGTGCAACATACGTGTCCCTGGGAATGAGTTGCTGTAGAAACGATAGCGTTAATATAAACCTGTGATTTGAATAAGAACTGCAGGTACAGAAGATCAATCGACCTTCCGATTAAACAGATTTGAGAATTCAACAGTGTCGTGGAATAAAACACAACACTTAATTACACCACTTAATCCATTTGGCCCGAGCCCACTCACAGCCAAAACGCCAAAGATTAAAAAAGGATTTTGTTTATCCTTAAGGCAGGCATTAACATTTCTTCCATGCTGAAAAATTAGCAACCCGAAAGAGGCTGGCCTCGACCCTTGGGAATGACGTGCACCAAATACGCAACTCTAAAAACAAACGTGCAGCATCCCCCAAGTTTAGACGAAGTCATACAAGGCATTAGAAAATGCAATATGGCCCATTTTTAACTCTAACAGGAACTGCAAATAACCACCAACGCCGTCGCCTCACTCCACAGACGGATCCATGTGGAACGAATGTCCACAAGTGTCGATCTTAAAATTCCACTCCTGGGTTAAAAGAAGACACGAGATTACAACTTTAGGAGGAATGGCATTTATGTATTCCCCCACCGGAGAGGCTGCTGCGCCGTTTCAGGAAGAGCGAGGGAGCGACCCCCTGGGCAGCTGAGCATGTCAGTGCGTCGTCCCCTCCGGCCATTATGTCCAGCATCTCATGGAAATAGGTCTACTATAAGTAGCTTGGAGAACCTGTCTCCAGATGCAATTAGATACTGTCTGCCAGCGTGCGTACCAGGGAAACTGTTCCTCGTGCTAGCTCTCATCCATGGAGGATGGTAAGACTGAGTGGAGAAAAACGTAAGGGGCATCGCTCATCGGCCCAGCAGTGGACCTGTTGCCAAGCTGTTTTGAATCCAGATGAGTTTCTACTAAACATGTCACTGGCCGTGTTTACATGGAAAGATTTTCACTGATCCAAATGAACGGTCAGCGCATTCTGCTTTGGTGTAAATTAGAGTTTTAAATAATTTCCATCTCAGAAAAAGGTCAAAGTAGAATTATGAAACAATAAAAGAGACTGCTTTACATTTGTAATGTCTTCTGATTGTAATACAGTTTGCACACATTATCCAGTTATATATACTTGATATACATATACTAGTACTTTTGGTACTAAATGATCTGCATCCTGGCTATATTTCTAGCAAATATTGAACACTGAATTTTATTTCACCCACCTCATAATGTTAGTTTGATATTAGTCCCTCCCTCCATCCAATATATTTCATTTAATTCAAATCTGTAACTATGTTTTCTTACATACTGGACTGCTTCAATCCACGTGGACTGTATTCGTTAGCGCTTACATGGCTATTATTTAAAATCTTCCATTAAAATGATTACCTGCTTTTATTTTTTATTTTTTTTATTTTTTTTACTGGTTAGGAATTAACTTTCCGAGTTTTGCTTCTTTCCCGGTTTGCTTTATTCCCACTGACGTGTACACATGAACATTTTTATTCCAATTCAGCCATCAGTCAGATTATTAACGGATTGTCAGGTTGCATGTTAACACAGCTACCGTCTTCCTGCCTGCAACCGCCCTGAAGGCAAATGGGAGTGGGGTGGAAAAAAAACTTGACCAAAAATTCCAAAGGTATATTTTTAGCCTTAAAGAATCAAGATTGCGAAAGAACCCCCTTTAGGCCAAAGAGGAAATATGTGCATGTGATGTCCATCAGAAACCCTGAATATTTAATCTCCTTCTTCTGACATCCAGGTGCAGAGATTCCTGAGTCAGAAGCCATGATGAGCATACCATTCCTGGCATGACTAGCATAACCTGTGAGTGACTGAGCGTGCCCGGGGAGAGCAAATAAGCCCTGAGCGAGACAAACTATAAGTACGGGTGAGCTGCATGCATTCAGCCAGCGGGTCAGTGACCAGTGTGTCAGTGGGGAGTTCAGAGCTCAGTACACACCGAGGCTCCGAGGGTCATGCTGGCATCGTTTCAGAGGCCGAATTAAGCCGCACTAACCTTGGCATACTAAAAATCCGACCACGCGCAAAACAAACTGAAGATGAATTCCCCCTTTATTTGAAGTCCTTTCCTGAACCTAGTGACTCTGCTGCAAGCATGGCCCCGGTTTGCCTCAAAGAGCAAAGAATATGAAAGAGACGGCGTTGCGACACTGACATGGCCGCCAGTCAACATGATGATCCAGTGACTCTTGCAAAACATAATGTGAAAATAGATATCCACAGCAAAGTTGCAAAAAGGAAGTAATAAATTGAGACTGGCAGATTCACACAGACAAACCTCATGAAACTCTGTAGGCCAAGTTCCAAGGATTATGATTTTTCCACATTTTTTCCACATTTAATGGAAGAATTCATTCCACAGCAGTGTCGAATTCTCAAATTTGCTTAGTTGAAATTAAACGCATTACTTGCTGCAGCTCTGACAGAAGTTACAGCTATGAATCGAGCGTAATAGTTTCTAACAACTAAAACAAAGGGACCCTTATGGTGGACACTCACATAATGTTAAAGTTTAAAAGCATACTTTAAGTGTATATTAACAATTAACATGTTTTTCTATGGTGAAAGCGGAACTTTGTTTGATAAATAATTCACAACAGCCCCACCACAAGCCTGGCCCACCCACCTGAGGCGAATGTTTATTTTTTGTTATCATTATTCCATTGCATCTATCCATCTATCTATGGCCCCCAAGAATCTTCCCGGCCCACCCTGTTACTAAGAGCTGCACCCGGCCCTGATTCACAACATTAAAGCTATCTAATCTATAAATGGATTAAACATACAAATGTCTTTGATAAATGTAATAAGTAAAAACTGAATGCATGAAACGACTCAAATGAGTCAAGATTCAGTTTGATTCGTCATTGGGTTCAAAAAACAACAAAAAAAAACCCAGTACGTTAAGAAAATTTTAATACCAATAAATGCAACATTTATTTCCCCCTTCTTTATCCATTTAAGTATTCCTTTTTTAACCAAAAATCCCTTTTGTTTCATTATCTTAATAACCATCAATAAGTATTTACAAACATTTGTAAAGGTTGGAGTAAAATGTAGTAGACTATTAGCTAAATTATTCCTTTTATTAAAAATAAAAAAAGGTAATAACCATTTATTAACATGTGTGAAGGATATATTAAGCTTAAACATAAAACAACTACCTCTTTTCTCTTGCTTTCAGCAACCTGTAAAATGATAACTCCGATTTCTTGTCGAATCTATTTGTCGTCAGTCACACAACAGATTTTAGATCCGTTGTGTGTGTGTGTGTGTGTGTGTGTGTGTGTGTGTGTGTGTGTGTGTGTGTGTGTGTGTGTGTGTGAGTGTGCGCACGCACATATGTGTTTTTGAGGCATTCCTATAACTTCCGCATACAGTGTCATCAAATGCAACTAACAGAACACGCAGCCTGATAATCCTGGTTAATTTTTTCCCCCCTCAATTTGAATACATTTGTCATAAATTTGTACCATGATTAATTGTCTCGCTATATAATAAGAGAAATAAAACATTTCAGGTAATGCGTTTGACCACAATGTTTATCATTTTTCTACAACAGAATGCTCGACCATGTGTTACTCCTTACACAGGGTCATTAACACTGGCAGGCTTCTGTGCCACAGTACAGCCCTGTACCTTCCTAATGAATGCTGTCATTATGCCGACATTAAGGGGGCCGATCCATGTGCAGCAAAGGAAAACACCTCTATAGCCTGCTGGCAGACAGTGGAGCTACAATATATCCTCAAAACAAGAGAAGAAAAGCTACACAAGGAGGTAAGAAGGTGTCCCTGTAGCAACCAGAACATCAAACACACACATGTTCGCACGTACACACATGATTGAGAACATGCGAAACAATGACATGCTGGCTGATCCATTTGAAACAAAAACAGACCCCCCCACACACAATCTCTCTCACTTTCGCACACGCACACTGAAAACACCACGAGAAGCAAAGTAGCCAGGAGTTCATGTGAATAACCTTGTGTTACTGATAAAACATCAGCTATTTTCTAGAATAACTTAATTTGGTTTGCTTCGTGGTTCCCTTCTGCCGAGTGTCGGGCTTGGATTTAGCCATTTCTTAACAGAGCTGATTTAAAAAATAAAGGAGGACTTCCTTAAGCAGTCTGGAGAAAGTGAAGAGGGGGGGATAGGAAATGTGGGAACTGCTGCCTCTGCTGGCCAGCTTTAACTCGGGCCCCTGGCAGCTACTGGGCCGTGGGTGTTAGCATAGGCAGGTCTCACATTGTGCTCATTCCACAGACACAAAGCGCAGCCTTACCACAGAAACGCTGTAGAGACGTACGGCCTACCTGAGAAGGGCATCAGAGATGACGCGTCTCGTGTGGTGCTGCTGTACGCTCGCAAAAGTGAACTTCCTCCAAAACTCAAAACATGTCAACATTCATGTCTGCATTTCAGTGGCAGCATTTCAGCAACTCTCTATGCCAGGATGTAACATTTCATTCACTGGCATGACACAGTAGAATAATACATTCCCTGATATAAATAGCACAGGCAGCAACATAGAACCCTAACAAACAACGTTAGTCCAGTGTCAATACAGAGACCCGAGTAACGGCTTACTTCGATTTTGCTGCCGTGCCTGCGCAAAGCTGCCGATAATATAAGCAAATATATAATAAAAACAAAAGTCAAGTATGATATAGTGCACAAGAGTCACACAACATACGACTGTGCCATTCTGACTCGGAGTCTCAAAACTTTAAATTTTTCTACCTGAATCATGAATGCCATTTTTATAGCTTATTATTAGTCATTAAAGCAAAGCAACATTTTTAAGACTGCTCATCAAAATTATTTAAAGTGGCCAATCCCCACCCATGAAAACTCTCCCCTATCAAAAGACAGCTATCACGCACGGAGGCCAAAGCCTAGGACACATGCTCATACCGAGACACAAGAAACCAGCCTACTGCAAGTGTTCATACTATTGCTCATGCAACATCAGGTAATACACTCTGATGAAAACGCTGTCCACCCTCTTACACATACATGAGCTTACAGACGTCCGTGACTGACCAGTGCTGCTGTGATTGATTGGTGGACAGACAGGACGCCACCCTTCCCTCCCTGAGAGCACAGTAGCGCTCTCTTGGACTCCTGGCTACAGATGACTAGAACAGAGAATGGTAAAAGTTCATGAGTTGAATCCTAGAAAATCTTTAGTTTAGCATAGCAGGTTATCCCTTTGCCTGAACGAGATAGATTTGTCTTCTTATTGTGTACTGAAAAGTCGACTTTTATGTTCACAAGACTGACAACTAACAATATCACCACTTTTATCCGTTACTAGCTGATTCCCCAGTGGCTTCGCTCACTGAGTGCAAGGGGAAAAAAATATAACGCAGTATTTATAAAATCTGTTTGTTAATTACCAATTTTATTTTTCAACAAATAGTGGTCATACGTCATTTCCATTTCAAACGCGAAAAGAATTTTATACATTTAGATCAAAGTTTTCTTAAATAATTACTTACCAAATAGGTGTTTACTTCTTTTCGACATCAGTAAAATAACTCTCACAAATAATAACAATTTGTAAAGACGAGATAAAAATGGCGTCCACAAACGAAGTGATTAGTTAAAATGTAATCGCCAGTGACTCTGTTTCCGGTCATACGCACGTATAATATGTTCTGTGGTCATACGTCATTTCAAACGCGAAAAGAATTTTATATCTATAATAGATATGTTAAAGACCACTAGTGCCTGTTTGCCCAAGCCATTTATCCACGAGGTGTGTATGTATATATAGGTGTGTGTGTGCGTGTGTGTGTGGCTGAAAACTGAGGGCCAGGTTGTTGGAGCGCAGCCCTGTTTCACAGAGTGACTCCAGATCTTTCCCAACAGACTGCAGTGAATTCACAGACCAACTTTAGTTTACACAACAAGTTGTCACCTTACAAGCAAAACCCAAAAACCCCATGTTCTTTGGTGTGAAACCACTCTGCTCCGATACGTTTACCACAAAGAAAAGGTTAGAGACAACTTACTAAAACTGTCACTGTCTATAAAGCAAGAATGCACAGGAGTCTTGAAGAAACATTAAAAAATATCTGGCTTTCTACATGAAGCAGTTTGGAAGTAAATACGAACAACAAACCTGATCCCGGAATTACTAACAATATTATTACTAACAATGTGATCTAACCAAGCAGCATGTTATGTAATATATTCATAAATTGTTCTAGGTTCTTAAGCAGATTTAATTCATTTCATCCACATTTAAAGTTAAACGCTGCAGTTTGGCTTCCTTGGGTCACGTACACCAGGCCTGTAGTTAGACCCCCCTCACCTCCTAAACACACACCTAACAGCACTTTCCAGTAACTGAGAGGAAATGGGAGATTCCTTACACTGTAATCAGCTTCACATTTCAAGCAGATCAGGTTTTTCTTATCTAGCTTCCAGGGACCAACTACATTCCAGGTTTTAATAAGAAATGAAACGGATTAAGAGCATTAAAAAAAAAAAAAGAATAAGATTAAAAAGCAAATTCAAATATAACGTTGAAGGATACTCAATACTTAACACGTACAGGCGCGATTTATTATCTTGAGCCGAAACTAAAGACTCCAGTATTTAACAATCCTAAGTCTGTGTGTTCTTTAGGAGGTCCTGTAGTCCGACATCATTTTATAGAGATGCACTAGTCCATCGTTTGGTGGGACTCCAATGAATTTTTACACAAAACAGAAGCCATATTCAAAAAATTTCACTAAAGACAATTGGTCCATATCTCCTTTGAGAATCATTATGCAATTAAAGCTCGGTTTTCTCTTCTCACGATAGCTCTTACAGAGCGATCTGGTTTCAGAAAGGTAGTGTTTTCATTTGATCTTCATGTCATGTGACTCAAATGCAAAAAATGGGTTTCCATTTCAATTTTGTGAAATATTATTACCGGTATATCGAATTGTCCAATAAGAAAAAAAAAACTCTCATAGGAGTATAAAACTTTTTTGCCTTTTTTAATACCCTAAATTCACGTTTCCATTAAATTCTTTTAGTTTGCAAATTTAAATTGCACATTAGGCAGGTTAATGGAAACACAGCTATAGAGGCTTAGATGAATAAAGACAATAAAAAAAAAATATACAAGTATGTGCTCATCTAAATATTAATCAACCTTTTTGGCGGCATCAATAATAGTCTGAGTTATCCTGTATATCATACTGATTAGGGATGGGTTATAGGAAAATATTATATTAATTTCATGACTCATGTCATGACATACTTTTTTCTAATATCTACAGTGAACCCCCGCAATGCTGCGGTTCACCTATCGTGGGTTCAGTGCATCGCGGATTTTCAAATTTTGATTCGTGGAATTTTTTGTCTATCGTGGGACTCTAGAATATAAAATATAATTTTTTTTAAAAATGTTCAATCAAACATTAAAGGAACATTTAAATCGAAATAAAACAGTATGCGCTGTATTTCATCAGCGGATGAATACACAGTGGC
>JAQLOM010000035.1:6552001-6567701 GCA_030068315.1 Chrysichthys thysi
CAAGTTATTTCAGTGACCATTGTGGGTTTTTCTTTCTTTAACAGAAGGGTACCAACAATTTTGTCCACGTCTGTATACACACACACAGTTTTTGGAAATATTTTAACTCTACACCAGCCATATATGGTAACACTGTTGACCTCGATTTCCACCGTAAAAAGGAAAACAATTCTTGTAATATAAAGTCTTGTAATCTCCTTCAATAACAATCTAGGGTTGAAATTTTGAATTTGCAACTATTCAATTCAATTATTGTCCTATAACGGGTTAAACTAAAACAGAAAAATTTGCTAGGAAATCAATCTTGGACTAAAGATCACCTGTTAATTATAGAGACTGATAAGCAAAATGTTCACGGTGGATTTTCCCTTTAAAAACAATAAGAGAAATTCATGTCCATCTAACATCAGTACAAAAAACAAATGTCAGTCCAAAATTCATAGACACAGATCAATGCATATTTGAGTCTTTGGCTAAATCCTGTCACTAAATCAATTGCTAGACATGCTTTGGGACAAGTTTCTTGGAAGGGAGAGAGATTTTCATGCAGCGTGGAACAAAATATAGACAACGGCAGAAGTTGTCATGGATTTTTTTGGTTTACATTTAAGATGACTTTCTATCCACAGTATTGACCATTTTTAAGCTTTGAACAAGTCTCAAACTGTGTTCGATTTCTCAGAGATCTTCTTGACTCCCTGTTCTTGTTTAATGGTGAACCATGAACATTTCAGGAGCCTCAAATATCTACAAGGTAAAACATGATTATATCAAACCACAGAACCTAACTGCGTGGAACCAACCCATCCCACATGATTACTCCATGTAAATGAGATGTTTTCTTGCTGCTTGAATAAACCTTATTAAAAGATTACTAGTGTTAAAAAAAACAAAACAAAACAGTCAACAAAGGAGACCTTTACCTCAGCAAATGTCAAGGACCGAAGTGACAAAAGCTGCACATTCGTAACTCCAGTTTAAACACAGCTCACGTCTCACTCGATGCCCGACAGATCACCACTCTGATTTAACACGAGAAGATCAGAAATGTAGTTAATGATTAATCATCAGATTCACTAAAGCGAAGCACGCAAGGAACAGCAGAACTGCGCACTCCCTTCAATTTATAATAACGTGAACAGTTTTCTCTTGCTTTTGAATTCAATTCTCTGTTGTATTTCTATATTAGGTATTTTTCTGGAAAGGACTTCATGTTATGGAATTGTCATATATTTATAAACGTCAACAAGTTTTTGGGTGTGTCTGGCTTGTGATGCATTTTAATTACACACCGTACTATTTTGAGCACATTATACTTTGAACCGAAGTGAAACAAAAGTGATGCAACGTTCATAGCTGATACACTGCTTGCTACTCGCTTGATGAAATAACTTGGCAGGGAACATATAAATTAATTAACCCCAACATTTCATACACATGGATTAATTTAATCTGGGAAACTCAAATTATATTGAATCATACAGTCTGGTTTGTTTTTGAAAGTTAATTTTAAGAACAAGAACGCAAGCTAGCACAACTGTTATTTATTTATCTTTCATCCAAAAACAAACAAAAGGATTTTGTCTAAAGGGCTTTAATAATGAAAGTATATACAGTGGAACCTTGGATTGAGAGTAACTTGGTCTGCGGATTTTTCGCAAGACGAGCAAAACCTTTTAATACATTTTGACTTGGTTATCAAGCGATGTTTTGCAATACGAGTAGTATTCGTCTGCCGAGCCTCACGTGATCATAACGTCGCTCTCTCTCACTCACTGCAGGATTGTGGCTTCCGCACTAGTATATACTGTTAGTGTGTGTGTCACTCATCTGTTTAATGTCACATTTCCAGGAAATCCTCAAAAGGAGACAAAAGCAGTGATCATTGGATAGTTTCCTTGTTAAAGTCGCACGAAAAGAAAAAGATCCCAGTGAGCCGACAGACTGCAGCGATTCTGTGAGTTGTATTGAAAGTAACACACAATAATCCTCCTGCTCTCTGTCATGGATCTGCCCACGCGGAGCGCGCGTGCAGCACACTCGTTTGGCACTCCCAATAGCGGTGCATGCCAGAGGACTCACGGATAGAATACTTCCGGGATTTGCGCCATGCTCGCTAATTACATAGACTATAAATACTAAATAGACTGACTCATGAACACGAAGTTTGCATTTCGCCGCGCTATTGCCAAGCTATGTTCTAGTGTTTACGTCGCTCATGTTTTGACGGTTGTTTGTACTCTAGTTTCCATGTTTTTGTTGTACCCTTTTATATTCCTGTCTCTGAAACTCTCTCGTCTCCCTCACATCAACCACGATTCTTTTCAGAAGTGCAGGCCATTTTGTTTTATGTATATTTACTGTATATTTTGTATTAATCATTTTTATATAAATATTTGCGGGTTGTGGAACGAATTATCTGAGTTTCCATTATTTCTTATGGGGAAACCTGCTTTGATATACGAGCGATTTGGATTACAAGCACAGAACGGATTATGCTCGCAATCCTAGGTTCCACTGTATATGTATTATACGACATGGGTCAAAAGTTTGTGAATACCCATTCATAAGAGTGCACAAGTGTGCTTTTTGAACATCCAAATCTTGGCAAACCAAGTCTTAATAGAGCTCGTTTTGTACACAGGGACATTGTCATGCTGGAACGAGTTTGGACCCACTGGATCCAGTGATGGGGAAGCTGTAATGCTACAGCATTCAAAAGACATTCTATACAGTTGAATGCCTCCATTTTAGTGGTAACAGTTTCAGGAAAACTGAACATGCTGAAGGGGGAAAAAAATATAAAAAAAATAAAATCATTGGACTTGCACACATTCACACAATCATAAGAAAGGTGTGTGTGATACTGCTGCACTCTGTTGTGGCAGAAAGAAAAGCTGTAAAAGCATGGTTTTTAGTTAGTGGAGTTCTTTGTGTGCAATAATGAGGCAAAGCAAAGTGAATGAATGGCTTTTAAAACTATCAGGATCACTACTGATATTGGAATTTTAGACACACAATTCAGAGTAGGTAGAACATTCTCTACCAGTGTACCTGAGTCACTGAAATGTAAGGGACCATCAGAAAAGTGGGGCCAAACAGAAAGGGGTAAAGATTTTTACATTATTAAAAGCGAGATTTCAGTAGGATCGTGCTTCCTATGGGTTATGAAACACAAACACTAAGGGAAACAAAAAAAATCATTTTTAAAACAATATTTTGTGTCAACTTATTGATTTTTTTTTAGCAAGCAGCCGTGCAGCAAGTGTGATAAGTACAGCGATCCAGTCTTTACTACAGGGTAATCCTGCATCGCCCCATCAGGGTTAATTTCACAATAATGCCCAGTTTGGCATATATAATAATGCCGCCATGTTGCACTATCACAGTAGCCCAGAACAGACAAACTTCTAGAGAACACCTTCTGCATTTTATGTTTTTACAAGCAACAGCATGAATCTGGAAGGGAGCACCAGAAGGACAACAGCAGCAAAAAAAAAAAAGGAAGACAAAAGAAGAAGAAATAAAAGGAATCAGTGTACACTGACGCTGGTTAAGTGGGCTAACTTTAGAAAGCCCAAATTTTCAAAAATGGAGGATCATACTTATTACATAGCATTGAAAACACAATGGTGTGTGAATGTAAGTAAAGTGAACCCCTGCCTATCACGGGGATTACGTTCTGGCGCCCGGCGCCCCCACCCCGCAACATGTGAAATCCGTGAAGCAGCGTCACATTTATTTTATTAGATAAAGACTTTATAAACCATTTCCACTCTCTTATTAACCTTTTCCACACTATTATAAACACACCCTATGCTCTTAAACCTACGTAATTTTAACAACATATTAAATTCTACCTGCGTACTTACTGCCAGTGAGGTCACTTCCTGTTTACAGCCAGTTTACGAGCTCAAGCGGAAGTGGCATACACCGCCACTGTGTTCATCCGCTGATGAAATACAGTGCATACTGTTTTATTTCGATTTAAATGTCCTTTTAATGTTTGAATTAACTTTTTTAAAAAATTATTTTTTTTTATTCCAAAGTCCCACGAAAGCCAAAAAATCCGGCGAATCAAAATGTGAAAATCCGCGATGCGCTGAACCTGCGATAGGTGAACCGCGATATTGTGGGGGTTCACTGTATATGGAAGTACACTACAGTACATTCTAATACACACTGGAAATGGAGGGGTAACAGACGGGCATCCAGGTGTTTGAATTCTAAACACTGGGCCTTCAAATAAGGAATAAATCACCATAGAATGGTGTGAATAATCAGCGTGATGCAGCTTGATGTGAAACCATCAGTGCTGTCAGATCTGCTATTATAAAAACAATCAACATCTCCTGACCAATCACAATTGTGACTCCATCAGCACGGAACTATAAATACTACTAAACAACAACTGTTTATTATACGGTGCTAGAAGACCTACTTTACAGAATAAATACGAACATGCAATCTGCAAAAAGATTTCTGAAGGTTTTCTGACACCCAGGTCATAATTGTATGTGGCAATAATTAGCGGAGACTGGACATGCATTTCGCTCACTAAGACACATCAGCAGTCATGTGAGAGACTGCCATTTAAACAGTCATTAGATGAACACTATACCAGGGTCTGGACCTGTATGTTATGTACTGCATAGAGCAAAAAGCACCACTCAGGAGACATTGTTGAGCAAAAGGCAGTCAGTTTTTTATAGACAAGCATTCAGTTCTCAGTGAGAAGATTGTATTGCTCAAGCAGTCCCTCAAATACTTTACACGAAGCAGGTGTTGAGGCGGCTCCAATTCCAACATTTTACTTTATGTGTATATACACATTTCTTTTTAAAAATGCATGTAAGCTAAAAGAAATGATTTCTAGCTTAGATCAAGTATGTGAAAGGGTAAATACTAGCATATTCTAGTCTTATTTACAGATTTAAAAGTCTACAATAAATTACTAAAAACAACATGAAATTGTTTTAGACATGACAAGGGCAAGGACTGATGCCACACTGAAATAATGCACCATCGTAAAAACCATGGAAAAGTTAAATATGGGAGAAGGGTTATGCATATAATTTGTAAATGGTCAAGTAAGAGGCTTCTACGTGCATGCTAGTGTAAGAGATGAGTGGAAAGTGGTTTGTACCATGTGGTCAAGGCAAATGTAACCATCTTCCACTGCCCACTAGTGGTCAAAAAGCAAAATTACAGAAACATTGGACGCTGAAAGAGGAACTGGGAAAAGGAGGGGTAATACATGGGACGAACAATTTCATGGTCATAACAGTTACGTTACGGTAAGCACACTGAAGATTTCATTTCATCCAGTACAACTTGGTTTATAATCACAATAATAGCACACACAGTATTGAACGGTAATGATGCAGCCGAGAGTTGGGCATGGTTCGAAAATGGTCAAAACAGGTCTGTTTCACAAAAGTTAAACAAGAGAACTTTGCAAACACTGGCAGCATCTGACTCTCAGCAACGCCACGGTCTGATCAGAACTGCTCTTACTTTGAAATATGGACACAATATCACCTGACAGTGTAAAGTTTCTCAGCAGTGTGGCCTCTGATCTGGAGGCAAACTGTCCATCAGACACTTGAGCTGCTCCTCGCCGAGCTTGATCTTATCCTCCAGTTTGCGCTGCTCGATGATGAGGGCCGACTTCATCTTGACGAAGTGTTCATAGTCAGCCAGGCTCTCCTCCTGCAGGTAGCTGGCCAGGATGTCGTAGACGACTCGTTCTCGCCGGTCGAGGTTGTCTTTCAGCTCCTTGGCGTCCTCGTGCTGCCGGATCAACAGCTTGCGCTTTTCCATCAGTGTGCGCTGTAGAGGCAATGAAAGAATGTTTAGGATGCTGTTGGATCTTCTTAAAAGATACTGAAGTATTAAAATTATATCAGAATATAACATGTATATATATACAGTCGTGGCCAAAAGTTTTGAGACGGACACAAATATTGGTTTCCACAAAGTGTGCTGCTTCAGTTTTTATGATGGCAATTTGCATATATTCCAGAATGTTGTGAAGAGTGATCAGATGAATTGCAAAGTCCTTCTTTTCTATCCCAATAAACCCATTACCACTGTATTTCAGCACCGCCACAAAAGGACCTGTTGAGATCATTTCAGTAATCTTCTCATTAACACAGGTGAGAGTGTTGACGAGTACGAGGCTGGAGATCATTCTGTCATGCTGACTGAGTCAGAATAGCAGACTAGATGCTTTAATAGGAGGGTGGGGATTGAAATCATTGTTCTACCTCTGTTAACCTGCAAGGAAACATGTACGGTCATCATTGCGTCGCATAAAAAGGGCTTCACGGGCAAGGATATTGCTGCTACTAGGATTGCACCTAAATCAACCATTCACTGGATCATCAAGAACTTCAAGCAGAGAGGTTCAATTGTTGTGAAGAAGGCTTCAGGGCACCCAAGAAAGTCCAGCAAGTGCCAGGACTGTCTCCTAAAGATGATTCAGCTGTGGGATCGGGGTGCCACCAGTGCAAAGCTTGCTCAGGAATGGCAGCAGGCAGGTGTGAGGGCATCTGTACGCACAGTGAGGTGAAGACTTTTGGAGGATGGCCTGGTGTCAAGAAGGGCAGCAAAGAAGCCACTTCTCTCCAAGAAAAAGATCAGGGACAGGCTGATATTCTGCAAAAAGCAAAGGGATTGGACTGGAAAAAATGACTGTCCGGAGCAGAAAAGGTGAGCTCTACCATCAGTCCTGTCTCATGCCAACAGTAAAGCATCCTGAAACCATTCATGTGTGGGGCTGCTTCTCATCCAAGGGAGCGGGCTTACTCTCAATTTTGCTGAAGAACACAGCCATAAATAAAGAATGATCCCAAAACATCCTCCGACAACAACTTCTTCCAAACATACCAGAACAGTTTGGTGAAGAACAATGCCTTTTCCAGCATGATGGAGCACCGTGCCATAAGGCCAAAGTGATAACTAAGTGGTTTGGGGAACAAAACATTGAAATTTTGGGTCCATGGCCAGGAAACTCCCCAGACCTTAATCCAGTTGAGAACTTGTAGTCAATCCTCAAGAGGCGAGGGGGGCAAACAAAAACCCACGAATTTTGACAAACTCCAAGCATTGATTATGAAACAATGGGTTGCCATCAGTCAGGATTTGGCCCAGAAGATGACTGACAGCATGCCAGGGCGAATAGCAGAGGCCTTGAAAAAGAAGGGCCAACACTGCAAATATTGACTCTCTGCATAAACTTGATGTAATTGTCAATAAAAGCCATTGAACCTTATGAAATGCTTGTAATTATACTTCAATACACCTCAGAAACAACTGACAAAAAGATCTAAAAAACACTGAAGCAGCAAATGTTGTGAAAGCCAGTATTGTGTGTCAGTCTCAAAACTTCACCTCATGCACAAGACACTTTATAGTCTTTTTGTCTAAGAAGTTGATAAATTATAGGTTTGCCCAAAAAAAAAAAAAAAAAAAAAAAAAAAAAAAAAAAAAAAAGGCATCCCACTGTATTCAGGCTGTAAGTTTATGATGCTATGCCATTCTTTTAATAATGATCTATGAAAAATAAGCCTAGCAAACAGGTGCTAATGAAGTCTATCTAGTTTTTTTTGCCCTACGTATCTTTACATGACTCTAGCTGTCCCCATGTTGTCTCCTCACCCTCTCCTCGAGTGGTGCGTCCTCCTCCAGGCTGTTGAGGGCGTTCTCTACACGGGCCAGTCGTCCAGACAGAGACAGCAGCAGGCTGACCACTTTGTCCAGGTCGCCGACGAACATGCGGAATTTCTCCAGCTCGTTAGGTTTGCAGATGGCCTGCACGGTGGCCTCTACCTCCTCGCCCAGGGCGTTGTTGTCCTGCATGTCCTCCTGCAGACTCTCACGCACCTCTCGCAGCACCTGCAGCTTCTTGCTAAGGCTATCAATCAGCTCATGCTGCAAACAAACACAGAGACGTGTAAAATAGTAGTGTGATCTCCTACTGCATTTTCCTCTGCACCTTTTCTGTAGTTTAAGTACATAATCTGTATTTACTTGAGGAAATGTGCCTAGTATGACTAGGAAAGGAAAGAAAATATAGATATTAAGACCATGTAGTGCCCTAAACACCAGGGATCAGTTCCAGAAGGCAGATTTTTAAGATAATAAGTCTACAAGAATTAGTTATAATTTTATACCTCAACTGTTTTTTTGTTGTTTTTTTTAATGAAAATTACGCGCCATGCGCCAAGTTTCATCTAAGGGCAGTAAATCAAATTTCCATTAAGCCTCTACGTACAAGAAAACTTCTATCTAATTTCACCTATAGCTGATAAAAGCATACAAGCTATAGCATATAAATACAACCAGAGAAATTGTAGTCAGATTTCCAGTTTCTGTTTGTTTGGGTACTGCGTTGCAGTCAATCAGCTGCCTGTGCACTACCTTCTTGTTAGCAAGCTCGATGTCGTTTTCCTCCTGCAATTCCTCTTCTGATTCGAGCTCTACACTCTGCTCCTGCATGTCCTTCATTTTTATAAGTAGCTCTGCTTTGGGAGCTGACGTGCTGTAATAGGTTGAGCTGGTCACCAGAGCCGCTGCTGCAGCAGCCGCCGCCGCCATGCTGTCCTCCTCCCTCCTGAGAAAACCGTGACATGCATCAGTGCCGAACGATAAATCTGAACAATTGTGTGGTCCAAACAGCAGTATAGGCAAAGATTAAATGGCACTTAAATGGAACAACGGAAACAATTATTTAATTTAATCAGAACTCCCAACTCAAAAGTAAGATCTTGCTATTCTGCATTCAGTCACCAGGGGGCCACAACTTTCATAACAATACAGCTGTGTACAAACTCAAAGACCACCACATACACAGAAACGTTGGTGCTGGATACTAAAACAGACAAACAAAACAAAACATTCACTGAATAATGCTATGTTCATTAGCTAGAAGTATATTTTATTCTTAGGAACCACAGAGAGGTCACATTTCAAGAACCTCTAGCCTGTGTTTCATAAACGAGCCTACACACACACTATAGCGCAAAAAACAAACAAACAAAAAAATTGTAAAAGCATGGCCTGACCTCTCCTCAGAGCTGCATGAGGAAGTGAGTTTGGGTGCAGCTCTCCTGCGTTGGTGCGCCTCCTCGACCAGCTGCTCTCCTTCAGGGAAAATCCCTTCCATCAGGTCCATAGTGGTCCTCCTCTTGCTCTGGTCCAAAATATCCGCCAAGGACTTATCTTTGTCTATGATGTCCCTGGCCAATACCTCTCTCTTCTCGTCTTCCTCAGACTGACAGGCTGTAGCACTGAGGCTGCCCGGGGAGACTCCGTTAGCGCTCTGATCCACAGAGGAGCCTTTCTGCACCTCCTGAAGTCCTGAGACATCAGTATGAAGCTCCTGCTCCTGGACGCCCGTGGTTTCATTTTCCTGCTCTCTTTGACGGGTGTATGTACAAAATGGAGAGGAGGACTGCTCTGGGGCTCCCAGACTGGACAGAGATAAGACAGTGGGTCGTAAGCTGAGAGGCGTCTCAGTGCTTGGGTGAAGGTACTGTCGATTTTCCTTCTCTGTACTGCTTTCAGAGTGGACGATCTTGATGGGCACTTTTTTCACAGCGGTGCTATCGTCAATCACCTTGTCCATCCTAAAACACAATATACAGGGTGAGAAATCAGACTGAGATGAGGGGAAAAAAAGCAGACTGGAGATTGCCACACTGATGACTTTCCTTAAATAATAGACCTTTCATGAGCAATATTTATGATTAAAAATACACGTTCACCATTTTAAAATGCAAACGCAGAGGTTTAGGGTCAATCACCGCTGATGTTGAACTCCAAATAATGTAACGGCTCATTTATGCTCCCTTTATGTAAGAAAACAAATACTTCCATTTCAAACAATGTAATCATCACCGGCCAAATATTTCCATGCGGCTTTTACGTTGGCATGGATGTTGAGCAACATCATCCACTGGAGGGCGGCTCAGAGTCTAAAGTTTCTGACAACAAACCATCCACCTCACATTTAATTCCAGCTCAATCTCCTCCCAGCTGTTTTGTAATAACGGTTTGTCCCGGTCATAAAAATGGTGAAAACGTCTTACAAAATCACAATGTCGCCTCAAAAAGTTCTACCATTTTTAACATTTCTTCACCGTGTCTCACTTGAACTACTGTCCACACTGCTCCCACAATTTCCGGTAGTACTGCTCAGTTTCATCATTATCTGTTAACTTCCAGAAAGAAATATGGATGAAATGAACGCAGAGCACTAACAGACCATTCGATCATTATCTGTATTTAACAAAGAGCATTAATAAGTCGTTAACCTGAGCAGAAACACTGTCTGACATTTTACAATATGCACACACAAAATAGATTTAAACATTTAAATGCTACTTGTTAGTAGCAATGGAGTTACAAAAGCACAGTCACCCAACAAAGCTACACACAAACACTCTTGTGTATATGTGTACATATTTATAAAATATTAAGCATATTATTATTCTGATATTATATCTTCCTGTCCTCAAATGACAGGATTTATACCCTTGACCAATACAATAGCTCACTCCAAGCTTGAGACTCCTCCCTGTGAAAGGACTTCTGGGAGCTGACAGAAAGGTCTTGTACAACAATGCTGCTGCTTTTCGGGGGGGGGGAAGCAGAGACAAACAAAAAGCAACACGGAGAAATTCTAAATGTGAGACGTGTGATGAACTACTGTAGTGCTCAGTGGGCATTTTCAACACAGGCAGACGTGAATAAGCTTCTTGTATGAGACGGCGCACAACAAGAGCGGGGTCGTAATTAAATCACGGCTCTGAACATCAGCACAGCTTCCAGTGATCGTGTGTAGAGTGCGGCTGAAACAGAAACCCAGCTGTGTGGCGCGCCAGTGGAAAACCTTCACGAGCTCCAACTCATCATCCTGCTGCGTTAAGCAGTGTTGTTACTAAGACCCGGAGGAATGTCTTACCTTCCTGTGGCTTCATCCTGCTGGGAGACAGAGACAGGGGGCTTGTCAGTTAGTCTCTGGGGAGCGAAGTGAGGTGATGGCGAACGTTGCCCTTCCATGCTGGGCGGAGTCAGGTGGGCAGGCGGCTCAGGGAGAGGAGGAGGAGGAGGAGGAGGAGGAAGGGGGATAGTCTCCGCTTGAGGCTCCTCCTCTCTTTTTGGACCCTTGCTATGCTCCTGGTCCTTCCAGGATACTGGGGTGTGGATTTGGGCGTCTTTAGAAACGATGTCTTTAACGGGAGAGGGAGAGACACCGGTTCCGCCCAGTGAGGTGAATAGAGGAGCAGTGCCCTCGGGGCATTTGTATTTGTCCAGGCGTGTCAAAGGCGATCGCAGAGAAATTGTGCCTTTGTTCTTTGCATTGGAAGAGGCATCGGTGAGGATGCTACGATCAGGGAAAGGTTGAGAAGGACCAGTAGGGTTGGGAGGAGATTTACGAGTGTATGGCGGATCTGCCGAGTTTCTCTCGGACTCTCCTCCTGTCAACAGTGATGCTGGGTCTTGATTCAGTTTGGGCAAAAAATCCTTGTATCCTCCATCACTCAACCTGAGGGAAAATACATACAGATATTTCAGTAAATGTACACGGGCTCTGCAAACGCGTTTGTCCTTTCTAATGCACAAAGCTTCCCTGTGTGCTGCGTAAATCGATAGGACAGCCGACATTTCTCCCACATTTCACCATCTCTCCATGGTAACTCCCAGGCTAGTTGTCATACTCCGCATATTTCTGTTCCCACAAGCCTGTCACAATCTGGGTAATGAATGTTCTTTCCCTGCAGCCACCAGCCAACGGAGCGCTTTTCTCCACTCACTCTCAATTGTTTTGGGTGGGTTTTTTTTAGACTCTTTTTGTTGTCAGTGATTGTAGATTTATATGTCGTGGCAGTAGAGAGGGACAGCAAGCCTCTTGTGGAGCTGTTTTATGCAGGAATGGTGGGTCAGTGAGGGCCTTTTATAAAGCATTTCAGACATACAAAACATGCTTGGTAGAAACAGGAGCTTTAGACAGACTAAATATTGCTACAAAGTAAAATTTTGATTTGGAACTTATTATATTTTTAATACGAATCAAACAATCATTCATAAATCCAAGAAAAATCTAAGAAAATACAAGTTGAAACAGCTTCCTAAAGAACTGTACTTTGCTGGATTTTAAGCAAGTTGAGCCTGTTTTTTTTTTTTTTTTTAAACACTAAAGTGTTTCAGATTGCTCGGCATCTGAAACAGTACTCTAGTCTGACCTCAAACATGCCTGACCACAATACACATCCACGTAGACAGTCCAAATACCTGTTAAGTGCAAAGGAGCAGCAACTGGACTTCACAGAAAGACACAAAGTGGCATTTTGACTGAGGAATAGACAAGAGAGAAGAGGGAAAAAACCAAAAGGATAAAGGAATATCCTGGGTCAAGACAGAAGAACAGCAACAAGCATGCAGAGACATGCACAGGTTGAATGACTGATCAATAAAACAAAATGAAGTGATAGGTGACCGCCATGAACTACTACAACATTAAACACCACACATGCTGTAAGAAGAGAAAGCCAGTTTTGACATGTTTGCAGTTTGATAGTAGAGTATGTGTCCCACGAGGTGTACAAAAAGAGGGACAGAACACACGACTGAATCTGTTATTTGTGTGTAATACATGCGCCGAGCAGAATAGGTGTATTTAAATGTCAGCGTGCGCAGACATGCAGTGAGCCACCAATTAAGTGCTGACAGTCTGTAACCCCCGAGTGCACCGAGACAGGAACGACGCAAACCGATCACTGTGCAAGTCAATCATTCTCACCAACGTCACACATTGCCAGCTTATCAGAATTACTAACCTTTTCTGTCTTCTCTTGAACCGGCAAGAAGCCCTAAAACAGCTCACCAGCCCAAATCCCCCAGAAAACAAGACACAGAAAGTCCTAGGTGCCTGCAGTGACAGGTGCTTCCTGGAGCATTGTATCTCTGAGCTCACCTGGGTGGGGCCGCTTGCAGCTTAACCCTGGTTTTACGCTAGCTTTTGTCATGCAAGTTAGGCTGTGTGCCACAATAAAGTGAAGTGAAGTGGACTATTTGAACTAGATTCTTAACAGCTTTCATTCAGTTTCACTTGAATGACATACCAGGTTTCACTTCACGTCTGTGAAATTAAAAAAAAATAAAAAATAAAAAAAAAAAAAACAAGACACCTGCATGCAAATTTAAAAAGTATCACTGTAATGCTAAAATGTATGCTTTTCTAAACAGGTAATCACTAATGACATGTCTGTGTAATATCAATTTTTTTCAGACTACAATATAAAAGGCTGCAGACTCTTGTGAGTTAACCTAAACAGCCCTGTGGGAACTTCAAAGTGACTTGCGGACAGCGTGAACAGTAAACGTGCTCTTCACAACACCTTAATTACAGGCAGAAGACATGATAATTTTATAGGGTGCAATTTAACAAGCTTATGATGATGGATGCTTGGTTTAGTGGGCAACATGCTAATTAAAGTGAACCACCCCTTACTTTTACCCAAAGGAGGCAGAGAGAATGACGAGAAGCCTGCGAGTTCAATCGACGGCACAGAAAGAAGAGACAGAGAATGAAAAATACCTGCAAGGTCAATACCGTGATCAGAGGAAACAACACAGAAGCAGAAATATACCTTATACAGAGCAATTCATGCACATAAAATTGATTATTATTTTATAGAAATCCAAATATAATGATCTGGCACCCTGGAAAAACCTTGCATGCTGTCAAACTTTCTACTACAACAACCCCCCCGCGCAAAAAAGGGGAAAAAAAAGTGACCTTCAAAACATCGCATTTAAAGATTTATTCCAATTCCACTGACAGGTACTACATCTACCTCGACTCTTATAATCCAGCCTACCTATGGAGAAAACATTACTACCCAAATTTAAAGAATTAAAAGCTTTTAACCGATAAGGTTGAGGTTAATATCATTCATTTAAATTCATCTCAGTCAGTATTCTGCTTATTCATCTATGTTGTTGTTTTAAGATTTCGCTTCACTGGAACTAAAGGGTCAAGTCAAAACCTGTTCTAGCATGACAATGCGAATTTCATGAAGACAAGGTTCTTCAGTGTTTATGTGGAAGAACCTGAGATGCCTGCACAGAGCCCTGATCTCAACCCCACTGAACACCTCTGGGATGAACTGGAACTCTAACTACACACGCACACACAATTAAAATAAAAGAAGTGTCAGGTCCTGTTTTTTCCCCCGCTAGGTTTCTGTTTTTTTCAACATCCAAAAAGTTTTCCCAGTCCACCACACAGCTATTAAAGGGGCCGGCTCACCTGAATCCAATGCACCGTTTTTCTTTTGAAAGTACATGACCGCTACTCTCTTAGCTCTCTCTGCAGCAAAACATCTTCAAATTCCCCAAATCATGCCTTATCTTTTCTTTCTTTTGCAGCCATTAAGGTCCATTTCAAACAGGATAATTACACGAAAACTGATCAGTCATTCAGAAGAACGTAAAGCATAGATACCATGGCAAGATATCTTTGGTGGCAAGTTACAAATTATAGCCTAAAACCACAGGACTGGTGTGGATGGTTTTCATAATATTGCTACCATTGAAAACGGTGACTTCTTACTTGGCACAGAGGATTCTGGGATGGGTGAGTTGACCCCTTTAAGATGATTTCATTTCATCAACCACTGCTAATAAATCCCTATCATCAATTACATGAATCAGTATGAAACTTGAGGAAAACAAGGACTGAATGAACCTCGGTCTTTGAAACCTTGGAAATTTCTCCCTAAACAAATTTAAATGAAGATGACTTTAAGGAAAAACATCATATTTTTGTGGAGTGAAACTAGTAAAGCAAAAGTGTGACATGCAGCTTGCACGGACTCTGTTCTCTGCAACGTTAATGCGTTACCACAGCACAGTATCACACAAAAGCCTTTTATTCCTTACATGCTCTCACATGGTTTTGATATCCACATGGTTCTGTATGACATTTTAAGCATCAGATTTCACCAGATTAAACACGTAGGGGCTTTGCACGTTGGCATGAAATAAATGCTTCGTTGCAGATGTGTACACTTTGGAAGCAGGGAGATATTAGCCACTGAATCTCTGGTTGCTTTACTGTATAGTAATGTTGACATCTATCTGTGTTATAACCTTAGAATACTGCAATACTGCAATCCATGCACTACACAAATATGCAACATTTCAGAGATTCATCTGTTTACTGTTTGTTCATCATAGCACCTCAGGTGACTCCTGTACTGTCTTGTGTTGCATAATGACAATACTTATCCCGTGTTACACATAGCATTGTGCTAAACTGTAGAGTTCACAGACAGAAATATCAACTGTGTGCAATGCTGTCTCTCGGTGATGAACACAAGACAGTACACAGCTGGGTTTCCATTGCAGTGTTGTGCAAAATAGAAGTGATTTCTCTTTTTAATGAAAAAAACAAAAACAAACAAAACATCTGTTAATGGTCTTTGTTTCCACTGAGTGATGTTCTTTGATTAAAACAGGGTTTTTTCCCTTTTGGGATAGGTAGGCAGATGTCTACGACCTGATATTCGGCATGGTATTTCGCTTGCATTCTCAACAATAAGGCAAAAAATGTGTTTCCTCTGTGTGTGTGTGTGTGTGTGTGTGTGTGTGTGTGTGTGTGTGTGTGTGTGTGTGTGTGTGTGTGTGT